>JADLZK010012015.1:0-196361 GCA_015847255.1 Hyparrhenia diplandra | reverse complement strand
CCAATTATTACAAGTTGTGGATAAAAAGGTAGAGCAAAACAAGTCTCTAAAATAGATAAAGAGAACTAAAGCAAATGATAAATGTGCTTCCACCCTCTATAGGGAAACTCTAAAGTAATCACTTCTAGTTTTACGCTAATTAGTGAGAGTGTGTTCTTATCTTGTTCATCATCTTTTGCAATCGGGCTCGATCACCCATGACCAATAGGCTCATCGAAAATTACCTTCGACAACGAGAAAACTTTCATTTTGTTAAAAGATAATATCGTTTCGACAAACGCCAAATGGCCCAAACATATAGTGGCGCCAACCCAAATCAAGTTTCTAATCCTTTTATTCTGATTAGTAGGCCATGTACCAAACATATGGCTTATGTAGATCTAGGCTGGTTTAGGCCAGTAGCATAAAAGATGATCCTCCATACCGCTTTTTGAATACGGACAATCTAGGAAAAGGTGTTGGATGGTCTCATTCATATTACAACCAACACATTTACGGCTTCCTTTCCAGCTTTTCCTAGTGAGGAAAGGTGATAATTCTCTTTCGCTTATTTTCTTCATAGATGAATATACAAGCTTGAGAACACTTGACGCTCTCACGACTACTACTACTATCTTGTCTTACAAAAATCTTCCCACTAAATGAATTGTTGCTAAACTACAGGGTTGTTTATATTCCTCTATTCCTGAACTACTTCTTCCGTTTTCGGTTTGTAAGTCGCTTTGACTTTTTTGGTACATCCATTTAGCTATGTATCTAGATACAATAATATGCCCGGATATATAGCAAAATGGACGAACCAAAAAGTCAAAGCGACTTACAATTTGGAACAAATGGAGTGCAATTTTTTTGTGATCCATTGCCTCTATGGATTGTGTAGTCCTCACAGGGGACTGCCTATTATCAATTGAACTCGTATAATATTAGGGCCTTGCTAATTTCCGGGTGACTAAAATTTTCAAAATCTGTTCAGGCGATCAAGCTTTTTTTTTTTTAGATAATGGATGAGAAAAACATCCGCCCTACATCCGAGGATGTACATAGCCAATTATTACAAGTAGTGGATAAAAAGGTAGAGCAAAACAAGTCTCTAAAACAGATAAAGAGAACTAAAGCAAATGATAAATGTGCTTCCAACCTCTATAGGGAAACTCCAAAGTAATCACTTCTAGTTTTTACGCTAATTAGCGAGAGTGTGTTCTTGTCTTGTTCATCACGCCGCAAAAGCAAGCTCGCATCTGCAGCCCAATAGGCTCATCCAAAAATTACCTTCGACAATGAGAAAACTTTCATTTTGTTAAAGATAATATCATTTCGACAAATACCAAATGGCCCAAAGATATAGTTTGTGGACGCCAACCCAAATCAAGTTTCTAATCCTTTTTTATTCTGATTAGTAGGCCATGTACCAAACATATGGCTTATGTAGATCTAGGGTTTGTTTAGGCGGTAAGAGCATAAAAGATGATCCTCCATACCGTTTTTCGAATACGGACAATCTAGGAAAAGGTGTTGGATGGTCTCATTCATATTACAACCAACACATTTCTGCTTCCTTTCTAGTTTTTCCTAGTGAGGAAAGGTGATAATTCTCGCTGCTTATTTTCTTCATAGATGAATATACAAGCTTGAGAACACCGGACGCTATGCAATTTAAGTACTACTACTATCTTGCCTTACAAAAATTTTCCCACTAAACGAACCGTTGCTAAACTACGCTTTGTTTATATTCCTATTCTTGAACTACTTCTTCCGTTTCAGTTTGTAAATCGCTTGACTTTTTGGTACATCCATTTAGCTATGTATCTAGATACAATAATATGCCCGGATATATAGCAAAATGGACGCGAACCAAAAAGTCAAAGCGGCTTACAATTTGGAACGGAGGGAGTGCAATTTTTGTGATCTCTGCCTCTATGGATTGTGTAGTCCTCACAGTCGCCCTATTATAGAATTGAATCAGATAATATTAGGGCCTTGCTAATTTCGGGTGACTGAAATTTTCAAATCTGTTCACGCGATGAAGCTTTTTTTTTTTTTAGATAATGGATGAGAAAAACATCCAAATTTCTCTACATCCGACGATGTACCGCGACCAATTATTACAAGTAGTGGATAAAAAGGTAGAGCAAAACAAGTCTCTAAAAATGGATAAAGAGAACTAAAGCAAATGATAAATGTGCTTCCACCCTCTATTGGAAAACTCCAAAGTAACCACTTCTAGTTTTCTCGCTAATTAGCGAGTGTGTTCTTGTCCTCGCTCATCACGCCGCAATCGGGCTCGATCGCCGCAGCCAATAGGCTCATCATCGAAAATTACCTTCAACAACGAGAAAACTTTCATTTTGTTAAAGATAATATCGTTTTGACAAATACCAAATGGCCCAAAGATATAGTCGTGGCGCCAACCCAAATCAAGTTTCTAATCCTTTTATTCGATTAGTAAGCCATGTACCAAACATATGGCTTATGTAGATCTAGGCCGGTTTAGGCCAAGAGCATAAAAGATGATCCTCCATACCGTTTTCGAATATGGACAATCTAGGAAAAGGTGTTGGATGGTCTCATTCATATTACAACCAACACATTTCTGGCTTCCTTTCTAGTTTTTCTGACATTTTATTTGTTCTCTGCCTCAGTGGTTTGTTTAGTCCTCATAAGAAAGCCTATTACAGAATTGAATCGTATAATTTTATCCTCACATGGATATTTTTCGCTTGTAGATACTTTGAACTTGACACCCGAAAGTGTTACTATAATGTTGTTATCCGTGTGGTTTTGTCATAGGAAACTGCAACTACTGCTTTGCTTATTTTATTTATAGAGATGAATATACGTGCTCAAGATAGAACAATGACTGCACCTTTTCCTCGCCCCTAGAACTGCCGGTGAAGCTTTGTCGTGTTTGCTGGCTGTTGACGACGCTCGAAAATGGTAAGCTGCAGCTATGTGATATACAAACCCTACTTATTGTTAGCTTTTTGCTTAGTGCTAGTCGTTGACTTCTCTGGTAACCTAAATCGCTTTGATGTAGGTGTCGATGGCACATTTGCAACATCATCCGGCAAATCTAAACAACTTATTCTCTAGAGGATGGTCGGAGAGCTACATATGAAGAGATAGAGCAAGAGATAGATGATGGTACCACAGGGGGCAAGAGAAAGATGATGGTACCACGGGGGCGTTCGGGATTTTTTATGGAGAGGGGCAGCCATCGGCTTTTCGGTGCGAAGCGGAGGGTCGACACACACAAGGTGGCCGTGAAGGCAAGATAGTTGTCACGGCGCTCAAGCCGAATGGGTTTCCCACGAGAAGGTGGCCATGCTAAGAATGAAGAGACTTGCTGGTGGTTCGATTGCTAGACAAAAGGTCCCCTTGCTCACATATATTCGTCTCTTCCTTAAGCGCCGCAACAAAGGAATTGTTATTTGAGAATTGTGTCCGTAATTCATTGGAGTTTGTAGGCAACTTAAGGCGCATAGCATATAAGAAGTCATGATCAAGAGGCAAAAGTTTTAGGACCTTCAAAAGCGATATAATGCGGAATTACGTCATGAAGGGGTTGGATGCCATGGTGAAGCACCCATACATCACCAAGGACGATTGGGCGACTTTCGAGAAGCGAAAGAGCAAAGAAAGAGGCACCAACAAGTGAGAGATACAAGCGGCTTAGGGAGAAGAACAAGCATGACCACTGCGCCGGGTACGGAGGTTATGAGGCAAAGTTCGAAGTGTGGGGAGAAGGAGGACACTTACTTACTCCACAATAGCATCAAGAATCCTTGGCATGAATTTCCAAAGGAACCGTGCTCGGCATTTTTTGCGTGCACAGTCTTTGTCCCGGGCCGTGTCGTAATAAGGCCGCAATTGTTTGGTCAGTGAAGAGTCTCGGTCTTTATCCGAGAAGGTTTTAGAAGACCGCCGTGCTTCTTCCGAGGGCACCGTGTAAGGGAAAGAGATATTCTCACGAAGTCCCGGGCACCCTGAGCGGGATGGGCGTGTGTGTGGTATGTCTAGTATGGCTGGTTGGAAGTTTTGGCCGCCTTTGCGCCAACATGTACGTAAAGAGGAAGTCTCAGTGCGTTGGCCAAAGCATATAGAGAAGAGTTTGGACCTCAACTAGATGAGCTCACACGGCTAAGGTGGCGGCGTTGGAATCGGGAGGACATGGTTCATCGCCTCGCCAACACCCCTAGCCGTGTAGGTGGTGTGAAGAGCAACCGCGTCTGCAGAAGCCGATTCGGATGACGAAACGGATGCTTGTTGACATTTCTTAACGCAATCACTAGAAACAGGTTTAGAACCCATCTCGATGACTACGCTAGGAAACGAACCGTTGATATCACTAAGTGGAACCACCATGTCGGTGATAACGCACTTTCAATCAACGGTGATAGATCTTGCCATAGTTGATATTTCATCCGCAAAGCGCCGCGGATCTATCATTGTAGCATTTCACCCGTAAGTATTCAGGGTATCGTTATTTATCTTGATGGCTCATCTTTTTGGTGAGATTTTCATTGATCTTGGCTTGGCCCAACACCAGGTCTTTTAGTGAAGGCTGACCGGAGCTGTAATTGGGATTATAGCCCTCGTTTACCTTGGAATGGTGGACGGACCGGTTGTTCTAGCCTTGCTGAGGTTGGCGATCCCCGTTGTTGTTGATGAACGCTGCTTCTTCACGGGTCTCAGAGCAGTTATCCCCTGAGTGGCCAACTTCACCACAGGTCTCACATGTCATGTGTGAGTCTATGGCGAAAACTGGGCGCTGCTGATTAGTTGAGTCTATGCTTTGCTCATCCAACTTCTTCAAAGAAAAGATCCATTTTTGCGGCAAGCATATCCGCCTCCTTCACGGGATGCATGCCTTTATGTGTTTTGGCCGGGTTCTATCCTCCCCCGGCTCTAGTTTGCCACCATCTTGTCGATCGTGGCATGTTGCACGATCGATGGTGAGTGATAAGAATGCGCCACCGCGGCCGGCGCCTAGGTGCCCCTTCGATATGTCCGTGAGACCATTATAGAAGTTTTGGAGCACCAGGCCAATTCTCCATTCCGTGGTGCGGGCATGCTTGAATGTATTCCTCGCAGCCTTTCCCACGCCTCCGGGATGGGTTCCATTGAATTCTCGAAATTGGCGATCCTTCCCTTAGGGCATTGGTTTTACCCATGGGGAAGAACTTAGCCGGAACACCGTGGAGCATTTTGCCCACGTATTTATCGCTTCCTTGTCCTTGTAGAACCATCGCTTCGCTTTCCCCACGAGGGAGAAAGGAAACGGCGAGAGGCCCGATAACGTCGGGTTCGACGCCCTGATGACAATCGTGTCGCACGGCTCAAGGAAGTGTTGGAGATGTGCGTTGGCGCCCCCTCGCTAGGCGGTCCAAAATTAAGGGACCGGCCCGCACCATGGTGATTAGCCCGGTCGTAGCTCGAAGTTCTTATTCGCAACATTGACCACCGCCCGGTGGGCACGTTGGCAACGGCGGGCATGGAGAAATCGCGGAGCGACTTTTTGAGCCATAGCTTGCGGTTCGGTTGGTGCAGGGTGTCGGTCTCAACTTTCAAGGTTCCGTGAAGAAGAAGAGGTACGAGACCTGTTCTTCCTTAGGAGTGCCTCGATTCTCGGCGAAGTTTGTCGGTAGTTGGAAACCCGACATACACTATCCCGTTTTCATCCACAACGAGGAGAAAACATAAAAGATTAGCCTGTATGAGCAAGTGGTTATCACGCATGCACATTTCATATTCATAGCCAGCTAGTGATTTCTTATAACAATGCCTTCCCCGGCAACGGCGCCAGAAATGCTTGTTGACATCTCTTAACGCAATCACTAGAAACAGGTTTAGAACCCATCTCTGATGACTACGCTAGGAAACGAACCGTCGATATCACTAAGTGCAACCACCATGTCGATGATAACGCACTTTCAATCAACGGTGATAGATCTTGCCATAGTTGATATTTCATCCGCAAGTGCACGGATCTATCATTGTAGCATTTCACCCGGAAGTATTCAGGGTATCGTTATTTATATTTTCCCAAAGGAAGGCATGTTGTATAAGAAGTAGCATGGCATCTGGATGATGAAATGTGTGCACGCTAAGACCAACTCTATCATAACAGGGGTAAGCAATACGGTTTATAGATAGTGTGACACACTGTCATACCCGGTTTCAAGGACAAAACCAGATACACACCATATGTGAGCCCAGGAAGTCAAATCTCACATATAGTCACAATTAAAGGTAATATCAAAACATAATGCTTAATAAATCATGAAACTTAATATAAAAAAATAACCTCAAAGCGCGAACAACAGAAAGACACTCCGATCCTGGGATGAAGCCTCCACTCCACGAGGACAAATTGGATGGTTGATCACAAGCCTGACTCCTTCAAAACTCTAGCACTCAGGCAATCTTCCTGGTTTGAGTGGGAAATTGCAAGGATGAGTCCATGTCGAACTCAGCAAGAATAGTAAGGCAACATCTAACCCATAACCCATGATCACTATAACATAATAATGTAGAGCATAAACGATAAATTATGAACTATTTAAACAAGCATAGGTCATCATCTTAATGCAAAGGTTCCAAGGCCGCTCATGACCGTGAGCACGGCTGATATATCGCTTTTACTCAAGCAGAGGTGTACACTTTCACCGTGAGCCGTGAATTGCCCTTTCGCCCGGGTGATCGGCCCCTTAACCCTCTTCCTAGGGCGGTCGGCGGGGTTCACTATGAAGCCTTTCACGTGGTCGCCTAACAAGTTAGGGCCGCTAGGTATCTTCCGTCGATCCGTGTGACACACCCGCAAATGATCCACGGTCTGCGGCGGTTCCGTGACACAACCCTCCACGGGGATCCACGACCGCTTTTACCCTAACGCCTTTCGGTAACCTCTAACAAGCTAGAAAAGGTTCGGTACTGAGCTAAAACCAGAGCCCATTGGCCCTCACAGTTGTATCTTTTTTCCCGGAGACTCTAATACAGACAAGTCCACATGTTGCTAAACAATTCACATTTAACGTTCAGTGCACAAACATTAATCAAGTCATATGATCATGGTTTAAAGCTAACATATCCCAAAACTATACTTGCCTTAATGTTGCTCCTTCTTCAATTCCAAAGCTCCAAAAGAAATTCTTCTTGATCAACAACGTGTTCCGCATCACCAACGCGAAACTCACCGACCGGGCATCGACATAAAGCACCACACAAGCATCCGGGCAAACATACACGAAGCAAACAATAAAAGTAAATTAGAACAGTACACCAACAAAGATAAAAATAAGTTGAAAAGGTTATAAACCTATTCTTCCCGTCGCTACGATCACATAGACGTAAAGATCACCGAAATAGGAGCTAAAACAGAGAAGATACGCATTTTACAAGTTTTCTAAAGCATTTAAGAGATTAAAACAAGACATAAATTTTATTAGTGAAAAACATGATTAAAAGATTTATAAACATGTAGAAAACTTTGTAACGAACCTAACGTAACTTGAACGGATTGAATCAGAGCTAAATCGTGGATTTTATGACCAAAACAAGATAGTAGCGAAACTGTATAAAACTTGATTTGATTTTCGAAATAAAAATAATTAAAATTTGGATTATGAGTCTGAACAGGGACTGCATGCTTACAAGGCAACGTGACGAGCAGCAGGGTAGGGATCGATGAACAGCTAGCTTGCTTGGTATAGACATCGAAGCCAAGGCAAGATGGAACTAGCTTGTACGGGATGATTTGCATGTATATGTGTATTAGCATGGTATTTCTAGAATTATTTTTGTGAAGGAAAATGGTAAATCATAACCATGTCATCACGATGTCATGCTCATGTCATCATCAGGTTAAAATACACGAGATGAATTCCATCCTACGTGACTTCACGGTCACGGCCGAGCTCGTGGGCGGACACCCAGGCGGCGATTCCGGCCACCATGACCCAAACTGATTGCACGAGTACGAAGATCAAGACTCTGCGAACTCAATTGGGACAAAAAGAAAGACAGGGAGTTCATCGAGGCGACTGCTCCCAACGACGGTGCCATGGCCGGCGATAACTGGAGCTCGCCGGCGAAACTGTACCGGGCTCTACGGACCACGGTTTTCGACGCGATTTGAACCAATCGAAAGAAGAGATCGAGGGCGTCATACCAAGGGCAACGGGGAGCTCTGGAGTGGTTCAAGGACGGCGCACTTCCTAGAACGGCGGACGGCGGTGAACTGCAAGGTCCGGCGACACCGGGTGAGCGACATGACGCATAAAACGACGGAAAGAAAGCAGTGGCGAGTTCGCAAGGACGGCACGGTGCTCGGCACAGGTCTTACGACGAAGATGATGCGGTGGAAACGACGAAGTCGAAGGCGAGCACGGCGGCAGTTCCGCCTAGGGTTCCCGGCGGCGGTACCCAGCGAGTTGAAGCATGTCAAGGCGATTGCGCGGTCGTGGAAAAGTGGCGACGCGGCGCTGCAGCTGGCTTAAGAAGGCAGGGTGCTCGGGACTTCAAGGAGAAGCGGTGAAGAAGGAAACTGACGCGGCAATCACGGGGCCGGTCTCGTGCGTCGTTTCGAGCGCTGAAGGAGACGACGTCCTGGGCTCGGTTCGTCAATGCAGCAAGGAGGGAGGCGAGCGTGTGCAGCAACTCGCGGCGCTGCTGTTGAAACTTTGCTGTACCGGCCCAAGAACAGGTGAAAGACGAGCGGGCCAACAAGAAAAATGGCCACGGGACAAAACAAAATGCCACCTGGGCTTGAGCAAAGCGACCAAGACATACCATTTCGGCCTAGGAAAACAAGCCGAGGGCAAACAGTTAAAGGCCTACGGGCCAGAAAGCCAGGAAGAAAGGAGGAAAAGAATAAAATCATTTTCTTTTATTTGAAAGCTTTTCCAAACACCTTTTCAAATAGATTTCGAAATTCTTCTCAATTCAAAACACAACCAAACATCACAATAAAAATAATGCACCTGCATGAATGCAACATCATGTAGCTAGGCCTTATATTTGATTTTAATTCATAAAAATTTATTATTACCTATATTCAATGCATCACAAAATTGCATAAATAAATCAATTTAACTATTTTAAAATCATGCAAAATTTGGGGTGTTACAATTCTACCCCCTCTTTAAGATGAATCTCGTCCCCGAGATTCGAAGAGGCTCGAATCATGAAAGAGAAACAAGGTAAAGAACTTGATAACCACTTTATCAACTTCATAACTTGCATACCAAACTTATCCAACAACTTATGCCTCATGGTCACAACTTAGTAGCGAAGATTCAACTGGAAAGATACTTGTCTAACTCAATTTCTAGCTCTATTATCTTACATCTCAAAGAGAAAAGGAAATTCATTCCGCATACACTCCTCATCTTCCCACACTGCTTCTTCCATTATTTGGTTACTCCGTTGAATCTTGCACACATTACGCATCTTTCCTCTAAGCATCTTTCGGTCATATGCTAAGACTTCAATTGGATGAGCTGCATATTGATCATTTGTTGCATTGACTTCCACCAATGATGTTTGTCCTTCTACGTTATTAGTTGAAATCCCATTGTTCACGTTAGCACCCTTGGTGTGCACATCTGGGTACAAATTATCATCTTCTATAGATTGGAGTGGACCACCTTGGTACTCTATTCTTTCCCCTGATGGTGATGTTAAAAGCACTATGCGTTGATTACCTTGGATCACTGCTTTGTGTGCACATAACCATCCATTACCAAGAACCACAGGGATATCCAATGACTCTAAAACAATGAATGTTGCGGTGAATTTGCCCTTGTTTATGACAAGACTAACTTTCGGGCATACCGATCTGGCGGTATTTCACCCAATCGGAGAATGAACTAGCAGCGGTCTTCTTGTCGGACACTTCATCATCTTATTCTCTTCTACCATCTCGGCGAGATGAACGAGTGTGATGCATTGGGGTCAAACAGGCAAACACTTGTACTCGAGCCTACTTGTATATAACCACCCACTATCTTCATAGCCCCACGAATGTTTTTGCTATCCATATTGTTTATTTGTCCTTTGGTATAGTTTTGATGCATTGTATTGACTCGGGCAGGCTTCTTACGGCCTTTCCTTTTTTCGCTTCCGACGTTGTGGATTCGGGTTGGATCAAATGAAACTTGCTCTTCAAAACCGTTGTTGTGATGGTTCTCGGCTTCATCATCCGGATAACTTCTCTTTCCATTTGGACCATTATTCTCCTCCCATGTGTCAAGGTGCCATCCTTCATCACCACCTCCATTTCCCGACATCTGGTAGTCAACAAAAATGGCATGAGCAATGATAGCTCAGAATAGGGAGCAATCCAAGAGACAAACTCATAACTTCAAGGTACACTCATAACTTAAAGATAGAATGAAAGAAACAAACATGAGAGATCAAGGCTCTACTCCTATTAAGATAAGATTGATCATGTGACATTAGAGTAGAGTAGTTTTCATAACCTTTTAAATATCTAAACCATCACATAGACATTCCACAGACCATCATGGTTATCTTGCGAGATATCCCAACTAACTATAAGTCTTGAGTTAGGATAGCTGTGCTCGATACTAACTTCTCAACAACCGATATTTCCAAAGCAAAAACACCGATTCATATGAAACATCCTCCTTTTGCAATTGCCATCACTTGGCTACCCCCTTAAGAAATACTTAGGGGAACCAAAAGATAACTTGCATCTTCTAGTAAATTTCATAATTCCCAAACTTCAACAACTATCGATGATTCTTGCGCTCAGAGATAAATATGTAGATGTGTGCTATTGTCCAAAATTTCCTCATGATTTTTGGTTCTTCAAGAATGGGGGTATATATCGAAGAAGATAGGACGGTCCAACGTATAGATTAAGACAAACAGGAGATATGCAAAACCCAACTATTTATTTCATTAATAATCCTTATACCTTAAGCCTATAAATTAAATGACATTGTGGTCAAACACCACAAGATCATTACACTCATTACAATGATTTGAAACAAACATTAATCATAAGCACAAAGCAACTAAGCACTTAAAGTTCACAACCACACTCAACTTTCGCTACTAACGTTTCACATTACATAGGGGACATAAGCTCCTATTCCCTAACCATCATGAGATAGTTGATTCTTACGTGGACAAAAGTAATTGATATGCTTTTCTCCGGATCGATGAAAATGAAAGCACCTTCTTTTATCTAGATCTCTTATGTCATTAGGCTCCACTAAATTGATGCTTGGTGTGCTACTATCTTACTTCTTAACTGCTTGACCCTTTCTCTTATTTTTGCTCCTTTGAGGTCTTCTCACTTTGTGATTCGTCTAATTAGATAGATAGGAAGATGGAGTCAACATTTTATAAAGAATAGAATCCAGATTTTGCAAATATCAAGGTCACAAAGGAAGCATGAAGTAGGCAAGGGTAAGACAAGCTAATACGTCCCAGTTCTAACTAGGCTTTATGTCCTACAGTCAAGCATTGCTTTGATACCAATTGTCATACCCGGTTTCAAGGACAAAACCGGATACACACCATATGTGAGCCCAGAAGTCAAATCTCACATATAGTCACAATTAAAGGTAATATCAAAACATAATGCTTAATAAATCATGAAACTTAATATAAAAAAATAACCTCAAAGCGCGAACAACGAGAAAGACACTCCGATCCCGGGATGAAGCCTCCACTCCACGAGGGACAAATTGATCGGTTGATCACAAGCCCCGACTCCTTCAAAACTCTAGCACTCGGGCAATCTTCCCCGTTTGAGTGGGAAATTGCAAGGATGAGTCCATGTCGAACTCAAAAAGAATAGTAAGGCAACATCTAACCCATAACCCATGATCACTATAACATAATAATGTAGAGCATAAACGATAAATTATGAACTATTTAAACAAGCATAGGTCATCATCTTAATGCAAAGGTTCCAAGGCCGCTCATGACCGTGAGCACGGTCGATATATCGCTTTTACTCAAGCGAGGTGTACACTTTCACCGTGAGCCGTGAATTGCCCTTTTCGCCCGGGTGATCGGCCCCTTAACCCCTCTTCCTAGGACGGTCGGCGGGTTCACTATGAAGCCTTTCACGGGTCGCCTAACAAGTTAGGGCCGCTAGGTATCTTCCGTCGGTCCGGGTGTGACACACCGCAGCGATCCACGGTCCGCGGCGGTTCCGTGTGACACAACCCTCCACGGGGATCCACACCGTTTTACCCTAACGCCTTTTCGGTAACCTCTAACAAGCTAGAAAAGGTTCTGGTACTGAGCTAAAACCCGAGCCCATTGGCCCTCACGGTTATACTTGTTTTCCCGAGACTCTAATACGCACAAGTCCACATGTTGCTAAACAATTCACATTTAACGCTTCAAAGTGCACAAACATTAATCAAGTCATATGATCATGGTTTAAAGCTAACATATCCCAAAACTATACTTGCCTTAATGTTGCTCCTTCTTCAATTCCAAAGCTCCAAAAGAAATTCTTCTTGATCAACAACGTGTTCCGATCACCAACGCGAAACTCACCGACCGGGCATCGACATAAAAGCACCACACAAGCATCCGGGCAAACATACACGAAGCAAACAATAAAAGTAAATTAGAACAGTACACCAACAAAGATAAAAATAAGTTGAAAAGGTTATAAACCTATTCTTCCCGCCGCTACGATCACATAGACGTAAAGATCACCGAAATAGGAGCTAAAAACAGAGAAGATAATGATTTTACAAGTTTTCTAAAGCATTTAAGAGATTAAAACAAGACATAAATTTTATTAGTGAAAAACATGATTAAAAGATTTATAAACATGTAGAAAACTTTGTAACGAACCTAACGTAACTTGAACGGATTGAATCAGAGCTAAATCGTGGATTTTATGACCAAAACAAGATAGTAGCGAAACTGTATAAAACTTGATTTGATTTTCGAAATAAAAATAATTAAAATTTGGATTATGAGTCTGAACAGGGACTGCATGCTTACAAGGCAACGTGACGAGCAGCAGGGTAGGGATCGATGAACAGCTAGCTTGCTTGGTATAGACATCGAAGCCAAGGCAAGATGGAACTAGCTTGTACGGGATGATTTGCATGTATATGTGTATTAGCATGGTATTTCTAGAATTATTTTTGTGAAGGAAAATGGTAAATCATAACCATGTCATCACGATGTCATGCTCATGTCATCATCAGGTTAAAATACACGAGATGAATTCCATCCTACGTGACTTCACGGTCACGGCCGAGCTCGTGGGCGGACACCCAGGCGGCGATTCCGGCCACCATGACCCAAACTGATTGCACGAGTACGAAGATCAAGACTCTGCGAACTCAATTGGGACAAAAGAAAGACAGGGAGTTCATCGAGGCGACTGCTCCCAACGACGGTGCCATGGCCGGCGATAACTGGAGCTCGCCGGCGAAACTGTACCGGGCTCTACGGACCACGGTTTTCGACGCGATTTGAACCAATCGAAAGAAGAGATCGAGGGCGTCATACCAAGGGCAACGGGGAGCTCTGGAGTGGTTCAAGGACGGCGCACTTCCTAGAACGGCGGACGGCGGTGAACTGCAAGGTCCGGCGACACCGGGTGAGCGACATGACGCATAAAACGACGGAAAGAAAGCAGTGGCGAGTTCGCAAGGACGGCACGGTGCTCGGCACAGGTCTTACGACGAAGATGATGCGGTGGAAACGACGAAGTCGAAGGCGAGCACGGGCGGCAGTTCCGCCTAGGGTTCCCGGCGGCGGTACCCAGCGAGTTGAAGCATGTCAAGGCGATTGCGCGGTCGTGGAAAAGTGGCGACGCGGCGCTGCAGCTGGCTTAAGAAGGCAGGGTGCTCGGGACTTCAAGGAGAAGCGGTGAAGAAGGAAACTGACGCGGCAATCACGGGGCCGGTCTCGTGCGTCGTTTCGAGCGCTGAAGGAGACGACGTCCTGGGCTCGGTTCGTCAATGCAGCAAGGAGGGAGGCGAGCGTGTGCAGCAACTCGCAGCGCTGCTGTTGAAACTTTGCTGTACCGGCCCAAGAACAGGTGAAAGACGAGCGGGCCAACAAGAAAAATGGCCACGGGACAAAACAAAATGCCACCTGGGCTTGAGCAAAGCGACCAAGACATACCATTTCGGCCTAGGAAAACAAGCCGAGGGCAAACAGTTAAAGGCCTACGGGCCAGAAAGCCAGGAAGAAAGGAGGAAAAGAATAAAATCATTTTCTTTTATTTGAAAGCTTTTCCAAACACCTTTTCAAATAGATTTCAAATTCTTCTCAATTCAAAACACAACCAAACATCACAATAAAAATAATGCACCTGCATGAATGCAACATCATGTAGCTAGGCCTTATATTTGATTTTAATTCATAAAAATTTATTATTACCTATATTCAATGCATCACAAAATTGCATAAATAAATCAATTTAACTATTTTAAAATCATGCAAAATTTGGGGTGTTACACACACACATTGGAATCCACTAGGAAAGGATAAATAAAATAGATAAAGAATAAACGAATGTCCTATGGAGTAATCTAATGTATTCTAGTCATGGTCTTACAATGAATAGTTAGGATCATATGCTAACACGATCTAAGCATGGTTATGTCTAGAATAACAGGGGAGACTTCCGGTACCATCCGCCCAATGGAAAGCATTTACAAACTCCTACATCACATGCGAACGTGGAGGGATTACAAGGGACGGACAGGGCTGTCACAACCCTGCCACCTACCCTCACGACCGTGGCATGCTCTCATATTCGAAGGTGTCGTAATACCCGGGCACCATGCCCGCGTACCAGAGCACTACTCTTGTCCCCCCAGGATCCCCACCCTACGGATGGACGGACTAAGACAAGAGCAAACCCGAAAGAACGACGAACCGTTATCCCATCTATAATCATGTTATGCATACGATGATCGATGAAGAACAAATATGAACACGTTAAGATTATGATATACAAACTATATGCTAGTTCATATACCAACACTAGAACATGAACAAGACTATACTCTAATTCATAAGTTAGACCATGATCATAAAAATAGAACTTGTAAATAGGAGAAAGATCCATGGAGGATTTATATTACTAAGCTCACTTTGCTCCAAGATTACAAGTTCTCCTCTTGTAGCTCTTCTACTCCAATGCTAGCCAAATAAGAAGAAGAAGAAGAAGTGGTGGTGGAGAGTGAGGTAGAGAGTGTGAGTGTGCTGGTGTGTTGACTCCAAGTGTGGTGTGTGGAATGAGGGAGAGAGAGGGGTACTTATACACAAGAGGGAGGTGGTCAAATGACCCTAATACCCCTAAACCGACCTAAGCGGGGCGTCCCAGTGCGTTAACCGCCTTCCACCCCGAACCGACCGTTTGAGCATTGAATGTACCGCCACGCTGGCAGTTGGGCTGAACCGCCCCCACTAGGGTGCGGGCGCACCCTGGGGTGCGCGTACCCCCCCCCCCGCGGGCCGCCCAGGCTTTGGCAAGTGCCGCCTCCTTCATCTTGAAAAGTCGTGGCATGGGCTTGGCTCGGTCCGTGTTGTCGTTTGGTCCATTTCCACCCCGGGCTTGATATCCTTGAGAATGCGTTTTCGTGGATGGCATACTTTGGACGTATTTCCACCTGTATTTATTATAAATACTACAAAATACATTTCGAACACTACAAGTGGAAATATGTTAGTAATAAATGTATATGAGTATAAAAGGTATAGTTTTACTCCCTTTATGGTAGTAAGTTGACGGAAAAAAATATGTCGTTAGTGACCGTCAACAATGCCGCAGCTTGAGATACTTTCCACGTCGGCACCATGTACCCTTGCAAAGTGAAGACTCGAGGTTATCCGGTTGAGGTAGCAAGGGAATGGTATACCCGAATCAACTACATCTTAAAGGTCAACCAATACCGAAGGACATTCTATTGTTTTTATTGATCATGTAACTCCCGGTTTTGAGGCTACACTCATCGATCCGCCGACAAAGCGAGATCAAGGCTCTTGGACAAAGCTATGTGTAAGATGATCCAGTGGAGCAGAGCCCGTCTTACTATAGCATTCCTAAAGCTCTCTTCTTTTACCGCCCCAAAACCCCATGTGCCTACTTCTGCCGCCTCAATCAAAGTCAATCTAAAGGACTGTATGACACGCAGCTTAAATGGGAATGACAAAGAATGATCGAGTCCCTCTCGGGCGCAATAGATGGGAATGCGCGACTCGCCGCATGCCAATGACGGTCAGAGTGCCTTGCAGAGTGCATCGGCTAACGATGTGGAAACTGGCTCTCAAGGCAAGGATGACCAGAGTGCCTCGCAGGCTGCAGGGGCTGAGAATGCGGGGAGTGGCTCGCATGACAAGAATGTCTAGAGTGCCTCTCGAGTGCGGTGCCGAGAATCAAGCGTGGCTCAACAAATAGGGCGACAAGGTCCAAACAAGCATGTTTCGTGCAAGAAGCATGGAGGTCCAAACAAGAATGTACAATAAGTAGTGCTTCACTTGGAGTTCTACACTCGTACGTGTTTCCATTCGATGAATAACCACTGTGTTTCATATGTTTGCGAAGCTACCACAAACCGATGAAAAGACATGTGGGTTCTACACGCCCACCACTTCCCCGGCTGCGATGAAACAAGTTCATCCGACCGTCACGAGGTAACTTCGAAGTGCAGCTCCATCATGTGCCTACCTTTGTTTGGCAATAAAGACCATGTGTACAATGAACACTTATGCCTACCTTTCTTTGTATTAGGATTTTGATTTGTCCGAAATTCGATTAATTTGGAGGATATTAGAGAGAGATCACCAAGTTTGTTATGGAAGAGATCATCAGCCCCGAAGGCGAGTATTTCGCTTCGTGAACCGTGAGTTCCTTCGTTTCCCTTGCTGCATGACGATTAGGTGGATACATGCATTTGAACTGTGTTATTTGTGTTGTGAACAACTGCGGTGGCGTGCCCCTCAACAACTGGGTATGTCTCGTGTGAAGAACATTCGAGATACACATGAATTTTCGTAGATACACATCAATTTTAAGAAATACACATGAATTTTCCATGTTGCGCGCCTCGCCATTTGTTTGTGATCGGACCTGTGTATATGTATTATATACATATTAATAATACCAATGCTTTGGTCTGCAGACGGTTCTAAGCGCCGTCCGGACGCCATCATTAATACTGAGACGCCTCGCTTTTCTAGAGGCGTCTCTAGTCTCAAAGATAGTACGTGACCCATCTTAACCTCGTGCGTAATAACTGAATAAGTACGCACCACCGCTGCTAACGAGCGCCCGTGGGTTTCGGAATAGTTTCGCCGCGTGAATCCGTTTGTAATATCTAAATTATTAACGACGTGTGTTTCCGGCGCGCCCGCGGAACCACCGTCTGTCTCTCGGCGCCGGTTTACGTCGAGCACCGGGTAAATGCGTGCGAAATAGAAACCTCGATGCGCACACGCGAAAGGGACAAGCATCCGTAATTTCCCGTAGCTACGGTCGAGCATACGCTACAAGCGTCCGAAAATGCGAAACAGATTCTGATCGAAAAAACCCGTCGCGTAAATTAAAGCGAAACCTATAGACGTGGTGGACAAAATGAACGCCTGTAAAAGGGTTAAGGAACTACGACACGGGCAATCTACGCGACGCGTCTCAGAATGAAGCAAAAACCACAGACACGGGTTTGGCGTATGTCCGTAACCGCCCGTATTACCGGTTATCGTCCCACACGGTGCCAGATATTACTAATGCTTTACGAGAGGGTTCACGGCCGAGAGTCCGTGCCGCGTGTACCGATTCTGACGCCGCGTGGTATGCGCCGACGCGTCCCGACATGCGCGCGTCATTGTTCTGACGCAGTTTTGTAAAATGGGTCTGTGCGGTCGAAGCTTCTACGATCATATCTTTAACGGGCGTCACTACTTTTGGGCGCGGTGATCGGTCGATTGCGATGCCGCGGGTGCGGACGCGTTTCGAGGTACGATCGCATCTTAGGAAATCATGTCCGTAGATACCGTAGACCACGGTCGAGCAAATCCCGGGACACGCAGGCGTTCCACGGCGCGTGTGTAACAAGGGCTCACTACGCAGGCGGGAAGTTTGAGACGCACTAAATCCCGTTGTATTAAAGCTCATTGCGGGCGACGCCGCTACGGACGGTCCTCAAAAGTCGACATTTAGAGACCCTAATGGGCGGACGCCAAGACGCGCGACCAGAGAAGCCCTCAACGCGACTATAGAAGCCTTTTTTTACATAGTGTCAAGCAAGGTTGTTACTCCAACATGTTTGAATCTTTATTTATGAACAAGCCATAATTAAGGTAAAGCTTAATTAATGATGACTTACCTCAAGATGTTACCTTATTATTGGAGTGTGACAAAGATAACACCCCAATGGTGGTCCTTTTCTTCTGCTCAAAGCTTTTCTTCTGTGGACTCTTGTGTATCTTGTTCCTCACTTGTCTCCTTTATTACATCGTCTTTCCTTTCTTGTTCTTTAAACCGTGCTTGAACCTTTTTGCTCCTCTCATGATTTTATTCCTGTAGTATTAGTTAACAACACATACCCGAAGGAATATACAAGTAATTTCAACAAGGGTAGAATTGTCATGGAGCTAAAGGTTGCGTTTATGTTAGGAAAGGTTTTGGATATGAACACTAGTAGGGATGTGCACAGCAATGATGACATGCTATGGTCACAGAAGACGCCAAAGTCGTCACAGCTTCTGTTTTGTGACGAGTTTATGACCAATATGATATCGTCATCTATCGAGCGTCACATTATGTATTCAGTGACGAAAGACATGTTTTGGTCATAGATGTGCAGTCATTCAAATGACCAAAATGGTTTAGTCATGGATGTGGGACCAACTATGACCATATGTTTTGGTCACCGATACCTCGTGGAAGTCATCATAATCTCCCATCTTGGTGGCGTCAACCATCGTATCTACGTGAATAGAACTTAGATACGCTTTTGTTTTAACGTGTTAAAAACCGTATCTATTAGAGGAGCCACTCATGACCTAGCAACACTTTTTTTAAAACGTGTCAAGAACCGTATCAAGCTACGTAATCACCGGGGACGTTGATACGTTTACGATGGCGTACTAATGTAAACGTATCTACATGGGGGTGTTTGTTGTAGTGGCTGCTGCCCCACTTCACAACCAACACCATCGATGACAATCAATATTTGTTGTTTTATGACTTTCCTGATATTTTCGTCATTATTCTTCGTGCCAAAGCTCCGTCACTTATAACCAATGACGAACATTAATAATTGGTCATAGAATGATCTTATTCTGTGACCAAATATCTTAGCGTCACGAGACAATCGTCATAGATAGACACATTTCTACTAGTGGAAACAAGTGCTCACTATTACTTTTTCTCTAGTGGGAAATTTTATTATCTTAAGTTTGATTTTAATGTAAGACATTTATTAAGCAATCAAACTTCGAGAGACAAAGTAATAGTGAGTAGGGGGATTGCAAACCAGCATGTCAGAGTGATGAGAACTTGAGAAGAGGAGGAGTATGTCGGATGATCTTTAGAGGAGTCGACCTTCCTCCCCCATGCTCGAGCCTTCCTATCACTCGACACTTTAAGTGTGAATGCTTTGACCGTCCCTAATCGTGTGTTGCAATCACCATGTCCTTAGATGTTGTTCATCCTTTGTTCCCGCAAGTTTTAGTGACCCGAATACCCAAAGGGAACTTGTCCTAGGAACATGTTGTTGTTTTCTTATAAAGCTTTCATATGCTCGATATATATATATATATTATTAAAAAATTTTAAAAGAACATAAGACAAAATTTTTATACAAATATGTGATTTATATTCACTACCTATCTTTGATGTTCTTGTGGCCTGTTGCTTTGTCCATCCACTTCTCGAAAGTGAGAGTTTCTTCTAGATCGTGTTGTATAACACTCTTATTCATCGAATGGACATAGCATAGACCTTTCCTGCAAAATGTTAGTGGACACATACCCGAGGGAATATACAACATGGTTGAAGTAGGGGTTATTGTCCAAGGTTTATGTGATTTCATCTATGCTAATGAAAAGATGGTTCTTTGTTTAAGTTTTAGCACAGATTTTATTCATCTTGTCTTATAGCAAATTTTATTTATATGGCTGCACTTTTAGCATGTGGATCAAGGCAAAGGTAACTTGTAGCAAAAAGACAATGTGAATGATATTTGATACTTACAATTCTTTCATCAATGATGAATGAGCCGTGTCTTTTGCACAAGGTTGGAGTTCATCATATGCCTTGCTTCATCTCTGATCTAAGTTCATCTCTTGACTTACCCGAATTGATTTTGAGAGTTTTCTCAGGGGGTTAGTCCAATACAATAACAAATGTCTACACAAGCAATTCTTAGTTCAATAACCAAACTAGACTCCATGTCTAATTCAATTAAGGAAGGCTATTTAACCTAAGCACCATGCTTAATTTAAAAGCCTTTAGAAATACCCTATATGCCTATAGAATACTCCCAAACTAAAGCATACCATAGAGACAAAAAAGTAGTATGAAAGCACTATAGAGATTTATCTAATTAGGGATGAAAGAGCATGATCATGGTGAGGATTTTTTTAGATGCAAATGGTATGGATAAATGCAAAGAACTAAACATGCAATGGATCTACTATGAGAAAACATAAACTAAGCGGAGTGAATGCATGAATTGATCAAGTAAACATGCAATGCAATGCAAGAAATTAAATGATAACTACTCAATCAGTTTATAGTCCATGAGCAAGACTTTCTCACCTTTTAATCATACTTACCACGATGTGCAGCTTCTATGTACGTCACTCGAGATATGTTCATTGAATTCTTGTGACGGCGACTTCTTCTTTAATCTATACATGGTTAATATATATTTAAATACATACCTTGAGATAGCAGGGTTCCAATGTGTGATGAATCTTGAATGATCAGGCACCCTGGGTTCTTCAATGTTTCTTCTTTTCTCGTGGAATCTTGTCGGAAGGTCGCAACGACATCTTTTGTCCTGTCTATTCCACAACTCAACAGAACAAGGGTAATCCTACTAAAGCTAGTGATACACTAAATTAGCGTATTATCATGATCATCATTAGAATCTTTAGGCCAATTGCTTCCCCCGCAAAATACCAAAAAGCTTGTTGGTATTTATTAAGTGCTAAAAGAATATGAAGGATTCTCGCGCAACTGAACACCTACCATTGTAGCTTTTCCCTAGGATGAGTATTCTAGAGTATCGTATCCACAGGGAAGCTTTGGCTAAAGAATTATAATAAGTCACAATCATGTATTCACTAACTTAGCAAACCACTAGACAATAGTGAGGGGGTAATTGATAAAGGATAAGTTAATATCAAAGCATAAAATAATAACCTACCTAAGATATCAAAGAATAACTAAACTAATCAAGAGGTCAAAGGGAGAGTTTGAGGTTCCTGGGTACTTCTCTATTACTTAGGTTCTATGATAGCAATTACACTAATGCACTTTGGAGCAACAGTTCCTTTCCAACTCTCGAGAAAGACTAGGAAGAAGGTAGTTGGGAGAAGGCTTCCAAAAGCTCTACGAAACACCAATCTGAATGTGGTGGAATACAAAGGCCTTACAGAAAGCAGTCACCCCCGGGTACCACAACTATCCGTGGATTGGCGCAACCTCGGGTAACCTACGACCTAGACACCAAGTCTACACTATCGATTACTACTCTAGCTACCATGAATAACTAGAGTCCTCAATACGAGAGGAGATCCCATGCAATAACATAACAACTATACTTAACCATATATGAAAGACATGGAAGTAAATAAAGAAGATAAATATGTGAACCATAAGTCTTACAAAGAAAGGATACAAGACATACCAAACTCAGAGACATCTCGGAATCAGAGCATAGCTCCACTCTCCTTTACTCTTGATTAGATCTAAGTTAGATCTAATCTAGTTCTAATTACATGGCTAATCTACTTCTAATTACATAACTAATCTACTTCTAATCTACTTCTAATTCACTAATTCCCCGAGAGAGAGGTTATCCTTACATTGGGACACCTCTACAACCGAGAGATAATGAATAGAATGAGATAGAATGAATTAGGTTTAGCCCTAGGGTTAGGGGGTCTTCTTATATAGGCCATGGTGGAGTAGTCCTTCCGATTGCGTTTACAACTCTTCCGCTTTAATCTCCACCATTGGATCAAACCGACCTTCAATAACGGTGTAGATACAACCTCAAGGTCGGTGGTAAACCGCCATAGGAAGATGAGGCTAACAGGTGGGACCCACCCGGCGGCCGCCTAGTTGGCACTAGCGGCCGCCAGGTGGCAAGCCACCTTGGCTTCCCGCCTCTTCCGGTGTCTTCTCGGTATCTTCTAGAGTGTTTTAGTCCACATTTTGAGTCGAAGTTACTTCACGGTCAAGTCTTGTCATCACATGTGAGATATGTTCAAACTTTCTCATTTCTTCTCTGTGTTTATCTCATAAGTCCCTCAGAAAGTCACGTAATCACCAAAGCTTGTGGAATTATGTTAGTTAGACCCTAGTCTATGTTGATATTCATATTATGCCCTTATTCATGTTTAGTTGACTAGTAATATTATGCTATAACAGTGTCAACACCAACCGTCACATCTTTAACCACATCCCCACAATCCCAACTTCAAATAGCAATGCTTAGTTCATTTTATTTTTTGAACAATTGTGCAACCGCCTATATTCTCGAGTCTAATTGCTCGTTTGCCCCTGTTTTTTTTAAAATTTGCTCGCTTTGCCCCTGTTTTTAGTCTTTCAATTGCTCGCTTGACCCTATTAGGGGCATTTGCGCAATTATTTTAATTGCTCATTTGCCCCTATTAGGAGCATTTGCGCATTGGAAAACTAAAAATAGGGGCAAACGAGCAAAGTTTAAAAAACAAAAGGGCAAACAAGCAATTAGACTTCGAAATAGGGGCGCTTGCACAATTGACCCATTATTTTTCTCGCGAGAATAGTGAAGCCTCATGTGTGTGTGTGTGTGTGTGTGTGTGTGTGTGTGTGTGTGTGTGTGTGTGTGTGTGTGTACCCATGTTTTCTATCCCACTAGGGTGTTCGTTGTATATACCTTCTCGCATCACCTAACACGTGTACAATCCGATGGTTTAGGGTCCGCATGTCCAAAATAGCAAGCGCGACATCGAATTTCTCGTGCTTGTTCATTTTGGGATAGTGCCGACCATGTCGACTACATGGACCGTTGTCGCTTCACGGTCCTTGCCGAACACTTGTTCGACCACGCATACAATATGTACGTTCGCTTGTCGACCACGTATTCTGGACCACGCCGGCCACACAGGACAGTTGCGCAGCTTCGATAATTCCTCTTTTTTTGGTGATGGTCTGTGATTGTGGACCGTTCTATTTGGTCACGCAAACTGGGCCTTCTAAATCTATTAATGTATTGGGCCTCGTGAATTCTAACAACCATAGTGTCTTTGTGTTTATGCATCCTTTCCGACCATTGTTTCGACGCGCATACAATATGAATGTCCGTTGTCGACCACGTGTTTGGGACCACGCCGACCACACGGGAGAGATTGCAATGCTTCCACAATTCCTTTTTTTCTCTCTCGATGATGGGCTGCGATTGTGGACCATTTTATTTGGTTCACATAAACCGGGCCTAGTGAATTCTAACAACCGTAGTGGGCCGTGTATATGCATCGACTCATTAAAGAAATAGTTGGCTAGTTGGGAATACCTGGAAGAGCAACACCCCGCCCCTCGCACCACCCCTCCACACGCGGACCGTATACATATAAATAGACTGTAGCTCCACAACCGTCCCCTAGACACCGTTATGATGGTTAGCCTCCTTTTTCTCCTCATTCTCATCGCTGCTTCCACATTATTTTGGGCTAAAGGGGCCATGATGGAGATGCACATCATCTTTTGTTCGTTGTCGTTGTACATCGGTGTCTACTACCTCGCATTACTATAACTTCCATGATGCGGGAAGAAGGTCTTCGTGATCGCAGCCATTTCATTCACAAACTCCACGCCTACCTTGGTGGCGGGAGCATGTTTGTTTAGTGGTCATATGATGTTGTACTCTAGCGCGTATGGTTTTACGCGTTCACCATATCGCAGATGGTTCTATCTTTTGTTAGTTTGTGTGTAGCTTCTTCGTTATCCACAAAGGTGGTTTGTATCCCTATGTAAACTTCTGGAACATGATACTGGTTAAGCAAAGATCGTGTCGCTTCTTAAACAAAAAAAAAGTGTTATGTTTTCCTAAAATATTTACTTCCATTATGAAGGACAAAATCTGGATAATATCCGGTATCGAAATCCAGACCATTTGCTAATATGTTTCATGTTTATTACGTTTGTTGTGATGTGGTCCATTCTCAACATGTTGTTGCCGTGGTTTTATCCTGCTGGATGCTCACTGCAGTTTTTAAAATTTTTATTGATTTTTAAAATATGGGACGGGTGGGAAGCGGCGGCGGGGGGTTGGGCATGTATTTTTCTGGCGGTATGTTTTCACCCCAAGTCCCTCGCTAAGCTAGGTCATCACGGAGGAGGGCAATGGATGAAACATGAGGATCATAGATGCCACCACCCATTCAATTATGCTTCTCCACAGTAGACCCACATGCGATCCTGGTCCTCAACACATGCATCAGAGGCATAGAGGTCTGCACAGGTAAGATGCAAAATATACTTAACAACTTTGTGCAGGTTATGGATCAGTAATGCTACCAAGCATTACCGGAAGAATTCAAGGACATCAACGAGACGTTGTGGCGAAACGATGAGACATCCTTCTAGAGAGCGATGGATAAAACCCCGACACATAGGCCACGAGCAAGCTTGGGGAGGACCCCCACAGAGGTAAGTATGTATTTTCCCCGAGGTCATTTATTTTCTTTCCTTCCTTATTTAAAATATATATATATATATATTAAAAATATATATATCATAGAAACAATAAAAAATTTATTTCACTCTTATATGTGACATAGGAATGCTGAAGTTTCTCCAAAGTTGAAATGATGAATAATTGCTCTGTCTATAATTCAGTTTGCACCTAGTTTATAACTTTGAATTCCCCAATGTTTAAGTTTGTTGGATAATATTATCTACCCTAAAAATTTGATGAGTTGTGTGTTTGCAAACACATGATCCGTTTCTAAGTTATTGCCTGATATGATATGGTGCAAATGGATCCTACTATGAATTTATTTCAAGAGAAACTTGACATCCGGATAATTTTATTTGAAGAAATAAAAATGAAAAAGTCCCTCAATGATCATAATCGAGCCATATGACAAGCTTCATAGTCAAAACCTTAGTCATTTGCTACTTGATTGAACTTTTAGCTTTGTCAAATTGTTTATGACCTATGTTGAGAGACTTGTCATAATCCCATGACCAAGACACAAGTACACCCACCAAATAAAGCCAACTCTTACACTAAGAGTTGCACACAACATGCACTTTTTCCGTCCACCAAGAATAATTACTCAATTGCATCATCATGAGATCTCTATTCTCCATACATGTTCATATGCCAAAAGAGAGTTATGGGCTATGATAAAAAAACACGCCAAATGCGTGAGAGAGAATAAAATGGACACATGTCCAAATCAAATAAAAGATGACGTGCCAAAGAAGCCCGTCCAAAAAAAGAGAAAGAGGAAATAGCCCATATTCTTTCCAAAGGCATTACCACCTAAAAAGGAGAATCATGATGCAATTGAGTACCCAAAAAAATATACACTCATACTTCATATTCCAAACACTTGCACATCTTGATCAAGGTTTATGACTTGTTTCTCCATGTGGTTCGGTTTTTGACTTAGTAATATAAGTGATAAAAGTATGACCCACTTTTACCTACCCAAAACTCCACTCTAATAGCCTTGTAGTGGTAGGCCATAAAAAAAGAGTGGATACATATGCTCTAATAAATCCAAATACAAATTGAGTGATCTAGTGAAATCATTCGAGGAACTTGTTCTATTTTCAAAACTTTACAAAATCTCCTGATAAATGGTTGATCAAAGAATGAATGACTAGTGTTTCTAAGTAAAATTGTTCTATCTTGCAATCGCAAGAATTTGGAAAATGTTATAAGCCCCGCATGAGTCGAAAAATATGGATAGATGAAAATGCCAACTTATTTAAACAATGAAGGAATACTTTGTTATAAGCATGGTGCACATCAAAGCATAAAAGCAACTCCCCGATCAACAACCAAAACACTTGGCTATTTGCTCGGAACAAGCAAAGGTTATGCCCGGGGAGTTGTCGGCGGTCAAAATCCATCACTTTATACCACCAAACTTAGGTCTTAAACATGAGAAAGTAACATACTTATGTCGCATAAACCTTTGCTATTAACCTAGTTCCACTTGTATTCGAAGAAAATATGTTTTGCGTGTATAAATGTGGAAGCAGTGAAAATGTGCCTAATAAAGATGAAAAGCGCATAACGGAACTATGCTTTGTCCAAGGGGAAGGCAAACAGGCCAAATCACAACAATCAAAGCCCAAGAAGTTGAAGCCCAAATCAAGCTCGGGTCCAGTTTGGACAGCAGGAGCAACCTGAAGTACTTTGGGCATAACTTCTTCATCCAGAGTTCATTTCACGCCTCCCAGAGTCGTTGGAAAGCTAACGACGAGGCCTACAAGCCCACAAAATCTGAGGCCCAATGGAGCACATTTGGGCCCATCCATGCCCCTGGTTCGGCCGCACCAGACACAGCTCTGATCCCACCATGCCTTGTCTCGCGGTTTGCCCCGGTTGTCCAATGGTGGTTGCGCAAAGGTGAAACCTAATTTTAGCATGTGAAACCAACCAATCCCATGTATAAATAGATGGGTAGAGCCCCTCTTTAGAACACACACCACTGTTGGTATTTTATTAAGTTCAATTAGAAAATGAAGGATTCCGCAAGCGCATAGAATACCAATATAGTTGTTCCCTAGGAGAGTATTCTAGAGTATCGTATCCACAGGGAAGCTATGACTAAAGAATATAATAACTCACAATCATGTATCTACTAACTTAGCAAACCACTAGATATATGATAGGAGTTATGAGCACACTAGAGAATTCCATGATAAATGTGTAGCTAGCAAGTTGAGAGGACAGCGGGAGAGATCAAGGTTCCTGAATACTTCTCTACTACTTGGGTTCTATGATAACAATCATACTATAGCACTTCGGGACATCAGAACACTAGCCACAGAAAGGGATGAGAAGGAGGGCTAGGAAGGTATGACAAAGTCCGACAAACACCAACCCGAACGTGGTGGAATACGTCAGCCATCAGGGTTGTCACCACCTGGGGATACCACAAACTATCCGTGGGATTGGGTGCAATCTCAGGTAACCTCTAGTCTAGACACCATGTCTACACTATTAATTACTACTCTATGTCTATAACTAGAGCACTCGACATGCGAGCGAAGATCCTATGCAAAGGCATAACAACTATGCTAACCAATTATATGAAAGACATGAAAGTAAATAGAGAAGATAAATATATAATAAATCATAAGTCTTACAAAGAAAGGGTACAAGACATACCAAACTCTAAAGACTTCTCCGAACCGGAGCGTGTTGGGGAGGGCAACCCTAGCCAGCCCCTAAGCCGCTCAAGCAGCCTCTCAACAAGGAGGCCAAGAACTAATTCTTGTCAAGCAAAAGTATATAGTCTTGCGTGGTTCGGCGAGCGAAGGTCCCGTCGCAGAAAGCATGAACGGCGAAAGCCTCACCCCTCCGTCACCGGCGGTCCCCCGTCGACGAATCGGCTAGGGGAATGACGGCCCCGTAAGGTGATTGGGCGACAAATGAAGGGCTCTCCTAGCGATGGGACCCCCCCCGCGGGCAAATGAGGCCTCGAGAGGGCCCCCGCGGTTCTACCCTCCGCTGAGGCCCGAAGCCGGCGGCCGACGAAGGAAGCCCTACGGCTCCCAAATAAGGAGAAGTCGCAAGCATATTCCCAGTATTAGCCTTGTACGAATAGTTACTAGTCCGCCTGCAGGCCCATCCGTAGCGTGTGTTCCCCACCTACCACGCACCAAATTGTAAATCAGCCCCTCCGACCCCGGTATTCCTATAAATACCCGGTGCGGGCTCAAGAAGGGAGGAGAGATTGTTGGCCAGCTTAAGTGCCATCTACTCATTTTCCTCACGTCGGCGTCTTGCCCCGCAAGATCGCCTTATCCCTCCTTCGGAGGCACGGGTAACCTCCGAACCTCCCGACCCTCGGCAACTCCAAATGAAGGTCGGGCCGACCGGAGGTCTCCCTCGCTCCTCATCCCGTGTTCCTGATTCATCCTGTGGGAAGCCCTCGCCCCCTTCCCGCCCCCTCCGGGAGCGAAGGCAAAGGGCGCAGGAGTGATCCCCACGCTTGGCGCCGTCCGTGGGGATCGATACAAAAAGCCCAAAGCCATGCCGCCTACTCGCCGATCGGGCGCCCTCGCTGCGCAGCCGAGCAACCCTCCACCGTAGAGGACCCCTCCGGATCAAACCCCCCAGGAGGGCGGCAAACGGTCACCACACGGCCGAGCAGCTCCGCGCCAGGGGCTGCGGGAGCAGGGGGCCGGGTCGTCGCGGACCCCCCGCTCGTCCCGATTTCGGAGGTCACTGAAGAGGAAACCCCCAACGCCCAGCAAGGCGACGCTCCGCAGGGTCGAGGGGCGGTGGTCCAAAGACCCGTGGCGCAAAGGTCCCCGCCCCGAGTGAACCCGGCCAACCCGCTCGAGGGGCTCATCGAAAGTTCAACAGAGGATGACGAAGAAGAAACCGAGCAAGGGGAACAGGCTCTGGAAGCTCTTCAAGCTCAGATCGCAGAGAAGCGAAGGTTACTGCAAGCCCTGGATCGAAGGCAGCGCCTGCGGACGCTCAGGGAGCAAGCGGAAGCCGCCAGGGCCGAGCTTGCATGGATCAACCAACAGCTTGTGGCGGTACAGGAAGTCAGTGGCGGAGGGCAGCCGCAACCCAACAATCACCCGCAGGCCCCCACTTCCGGGGCAAGCCCCACCTCCATCAACCCCGCCACCACCGCAACCGAACCCGCCACCATCGCAAAACCACCCCCGCCGCCCTTCGCGTCAAACCGGCTATACCCCAACATCTCCTCGGCGACGCCATCGAACGCCCACCCCGCCCACCGCTAGCAATAAGCCCCCACTACGACCCCCCAAATCCCCGCTGTCCCACGCTCTCCGGATCGCGGAGTGGCCTCCATCCTCATGACCCCAACATCTACCAAGATATGCGGGGATCACCGACCCCAGACAGTTTATCATGAGCTACGAGGCAGCAGTAGAGGCTGCCGGGGGGGATCACACCACCATGGCAAAATCGTTTGTAATCATAGCAAGGGGAGTAGCCCAATCTTGGTATTGCACCCTACCTCCGAATACCATCCGGTCCCCGGTCGACCTTCGAGCCGCTCTCCAGGCAAACTTCAAAGGCGTAGACTCCGAGCTTATCAACAAAGACGGAGCTCCCGAACGTCGTGCGTAAGCCCAAATAACCATTGCAAGAATGGTGGCGGAGGTTCCTCCAAACCAAAGCCGGAAATGTAAGGGTCTCCGATCGAAGCGTCATAATGGCGGCGGTTGCATGCATCCGCCCGGCCTTGCCATTCAAAGATCGAGCGGAGGCAGCCTAAGACGCTGGCAGAACTGCACGAGATAATGGACAAATACTGCAGAGCAGATAACAGCCACAAGGCGAAGGTGGAATCCTTTCGACCTCCGCAGAGTCAATACCAAACACCGCGCCCCCCGCGCGGAGACAGCTACCCCAGACCAGACGCCGCGAGAGTGGGCGCCATAAACAATAACCCTCCGATAGAGCAAAACCCAACCAGCCATCTACGCGACCAAACAACCCGCCAAGAACCCCCCAGGCCAAACCCGGATAACAGCACCGGGCCCCAGCAAAGACAAAAGTATTGCCACTCTCGCGGAGAGGGCAAAGGCCACTATACCAAGCAATGCCCATACTCGCCAAGGGAAAGAAGCGATGGACGGGAGCTAGCTTCGCGAGAACTCCCGCAGGCAGATCAACCACACAAGAAAACCAATGACGCCCGCTCCGCTCACTATACTTTCACCCCTTCGATTATGGGGCCCCACTCACCCAGGCTTCCACTACCCCGCTTTTCACTCAACAAATTTCAACCAACACCACCTCGATACTACCACCAAGACTACACACCTCGCACCCCCCAGAGCCCCCGCTACCTAGCTACCCTAATCACGCTCTGCCGCCGCCGCCACCACTACCAGCCCTCCCCCCAACTCCGCAACTACCCATCAAGCAAGAAGTACAGACAATAGTCAGCAAGCCGAACCCATCGTTCGGAGTCATCCTCGCAATCACCGGGGGCTCCAACGAAGACCATGGCAACAAACGGCAGCGCAAAGAGCACTACCGAAGGGTCCACCATGTAGGCGCGGAGGGGCCACACCGCAATAGCCGGTGGTCGCACATCCCGATCACCTTCAGCGCCGGTGATATGAAGCTCAAGGACTACCCCCACACTGATGCGATGGTCATCGACACCAACATCGGAGGGTGGACAGTAACCAGGATACTAGTCGACACAGGCAGCTCCGCTGACATCCTGTTCGCCTCAACCTTTGACAAGATGGGCCTCGACAGAGCTTGCCGCCGGCCAAATGGAAACCCGCTCTTCGGCCGGAGGGCGCGGTGGCAACCATGGGAAAGGTCACCTTGCCGGTCTCCTTCGGAAAGGATCCTATTCACGAACGTAGAACATAACCTTCGATGTAGTGGACATATACTACAACTACAACGCCATTTTCGGTCGCGGAGTCACCAATGCGTTCGATGCGGTGCTCCACCCGAGCTACCTCTGCATGAAAATGCCCTCCGCTGGCGGCATCATCGCCGTCTTCGGAGACCAGAACGCTGCAAGAAACGCGGAGGGGGCTGTAGCCCCAGGGCAGCGCAATGTTCACAACCTTGAACAACAGCCAGAGGGGCAAGAAAATCGACTGCATTGCAGACGCGGAGCCCCCTCGCGTGCCCTTCCAAATTAAGAGAGACAAAGAAGGTCAGACTCTTCAGCTTCGACCCCGACAGAGAGGTAACCATCTCCGCGCACCTCGACCCGACCTCCGAAGCAGAATTACTCCAGTGCCTCCGCGAGAACTCCGATGTGTTCGCATGGTCCGCGGAGGATCTACAGGGCGTCAGCAGAAACCTCATCGAGCACCACCTCAACATCAGGCCTGATGCCACCCCGGTAAAACGAGGCTCCGCAAAATGTCGGACGAAAGGAAAGCAAAGAAAGACAGCGTGAGGTAAACCGCCTACTCGATGCGGAGGTCATCCGCCCGACCAAATACCCCACTTGGTTATCCAACGTCGTCATGGTGAAAAAGGCCGGCCTCGCAAGGACGCGCGGAGCCCACCAGATGGAGGATGTGCGTCCGATTTCACCGCCTCAACAAAGCTTGCCCGAAGGACGACTTCCCTCCCACGAATCAGCTCCCTTGTCGATGCAGCAGCGGGTGTGAGAGATTGTCCCTCCCGGACTGCTTCTCCGGCTATCATCAAATCCGGATGAATCGGGGCGGGGCGAAGAGAAGACCAGCTTCATAACACCCTTCGAACCTCTCAAGCCAGGAGAATGGCCGAGGGCCTCCGCAACTACCGCCTCCTTCGCGCGCATGACGGAGGTGTTCGGGGACGATAGCGCAATCTCGGCGTATGTTGACGACCTGGTAGTCCAAAGCAAGCCGAGAGAAGACCACATAACGGACCTCTGAGAACCCGTCAAGCTCCGCGAGGCCGATTAAAACTCAACCCAGCCAAGTGCGTGTTCGGGGTAAGCAAAGGAAAGTTGCTCTACCTGCCTGGTGTCCATCATGGGAATCGAAGCCAGCCCCCTCCAAGATCGCAGCAATCACCGCGATGGAGCCCCGAAGAACGTAAAGTCAGCCCAAAGGCTCGCAGGGCGCCTCGCGGCCCTAAGCGTGTTCATCTCGAGATCTGCTGAACGGGCACTACCGTTTTTCAAGTACTAAAGAGCACGGAGTTGTTTGACTGGGGACCTCCGCAACAAGAAGCCTTCAAGATCTCAAGCGCTACCTCGAGAATCTTACCACTCGCCACCCCTCGACCCGGCGAAGGGCTCCTTCTATATGTCGCCGCATCACCGCACGCGCCCGCGCTGTGCTTGTCAAGGAAACAAGCGAAGGGCACCAATCAAAGCAGGCACCTATCTATTATGTCTCGAAACTCTCGAAGGGCCCAAGCTGAATTACACTGAGCTTGAGAAGGTAGCATACGCAGATGGCCATGGCAGCGAAAAACTCAAGCACTACTTCCAAGCACACGAGATCACCGTACCTTCGAGCTTCCCCCTTGACAACATATTCGAAATCCGAGTCCGTGGGCGGGATAGCGAAGTGGGCAACCGAGATCGGAGACCATGCCATAAGATTCGTTGCGGAACAGCCATCAAGTCTCGTGCCCTCGCAGATTTTCTCGCGGATTGGACCCCGACACCTTCAACCAAGCAGCTAACCTGGACCCAATATGGGACGGCACACACGGACGGAGCCTGGGGCCCGCGGAGCATCATCGCAGCCATCATCACCTCACCCTCCGGGGTTAAAATTTGAGATACGCGGCCGGACTTGAGTTCCAAAGGCACAAACAACACGGCAGAATCTGGCCGTGCTCCTCGCTCTCAACAAGCTCCGCGCGATGTCGGCGCGGAGGGCCATCATCAAAACCGACTCGGAGGTGGTATCGAAGCAGCAGAAAGACATCGAGCCGGCACCCCGAACTGCGAAATATTTGGCAAGGCTACGCAAGACGGAGGCTTTCTTTCTCGGGGTCACAACCAAAACCATATCGGGACGAGACAACGGAGAGGCCGATGAGCTTGCGGCCGGCGTTGGCGCGGAACCCCTCCCAGAGGGGCGTGTTTTACGAAATACTATACAACCCCGCCGTCCAAGAAAACGACCCACCTCCGAAATCGGTCAGCGCCATCCACAGCGAAGACTGGAGGGCCCCGATCATAGCATTCATAAAGGGTCTCTTCGAGCCACAATCCACAGAAGAGCAGAAGAGGGTCGAACCGAAGGTCCGAGGATATCGCCTGGTGGACAACGAGGGTGTACAAAGCCTCTCGTTACCGCACCTTGGCTTAAATGTATATCCACAGGCGAAGGACGCGCCATCCTAGCGGAGATCCACGAAGGCATCTGCGGCTCGCACAACGCCCCCGTGAGCCCCTAGTGGGAAAGGTGTTCAGGCAAGGGTTCTACTGGCCAACGGCACTGAACGACGCAACAGAATTAGTAAAGCGCTGCGAAGGGTGCCAGCTGACAGCACACCACTCCAACAAGCCAGGGGCTCCGACAACCCTCATCTGCCCCACCTGGCCCCTCCAGCGATGGGCGATCGACCTCATCGGACCTATGCCACCGGCTCCGGGGAACCTCCGCTACGCAGTAGTAGCGGTCGAGTATTTCACCAAATGGATCGAAGCCCGCCCCCTCGCAAGCATAACCTCGCACTCGGTACAAAAGTTCTTCTGGCAGCAGATTGTTTGTCGCTTCGGGACCCCGCGAAGCATCACAGTTGACAATGGCACCCAATTCGACAGCGAAGGTTTCAAGCAGTTCTGCCACCAAATAGGGACCCAAATACACTTCGCCTCCGTAAGGCACCCCCAGTCTAACGGGCTTGTCGAAAGAGCCAACGGCATAATCTTGCAGGGCATCAGCGCGAAGATCCACGAGAAGCCGCGGGGAAAATGGGCAGAGGAGCTCACTCCGGTGGTGTGGTCACACACACCTCAGCCGCGCGACCAAGTTCACGCCATTCAAGCTCCTATTCGGAGAAGAGGCCGTCCTCCCGTAAGAACCGAAGCACGCTGCGTCGCCAAGGGTCACCAGAAGCCCCCCACAACTAGAAGCGCTGCAAAAGACCTCCTCGAAGAAACAAGAAACATGGCCGTCCTCAACCTCCGCGCCTACCGGGAGGAAACCACAAGATGGAGGAACAAGAAAATCCACCTCCGTCACGATCTCCGTCGGAGACTTCGTCCCGATCGAGGGCGAGAATCGAAAGATGGCGGGCAAATTCGCCGCCAAATGGACGGGCCCTTACCTCGTCACCAAGTCCACAAGGCCCGGCTCCTTCCACCTGCAAGACCTCGAAGGCCACGACATCCCCCACACATGGAACGTCGACGACCTCCGCAAGTACTACCCCTAGCGGTGCAATGTACTAAGCACTCGCGAGTTGTAGGGGCTCAGACCTTTTTACCTTTCTTTTTTTTTTTTCTCTTCTAGTCAAAATCGAGAACAATCCGGGCTGCACTCTTTTTCCTTGCGAAGGGGCGCAAGGTTTTTTAATGAGGCGACACCAAGATCTAACACATGCGGGTTAGTTCCCCAAATATCAAACAATTTCAAATCAAGCTCGGCGAAAGGGGCTGGCGTCGTCGCCAGCCCCTCATCAGCGCGAGCGAAGGTAATCGGGATTGACCACGCTCGGGGGCGGCGCAAGACTGCACCCCGGCTTAGTCAAACCAACTAAGAGTACCCCTTCAACAAAAGCCGGGCACCCCGGCACCTCCGCCTGGGGGCTCGCAATGGCTCGCCCGCGCTCTCGAGTGCGAGACCCGCGGAGGCACAAAAAGACGGGCACCCCGGCACCTCCGCCAGCGCTCTCGCAATGAACCGCCCCGCTCTCTCCGAGTGCGAGACCCGCGGAGGCGCACAAAAAGACGGACACCCCGGCACCTCCGCCCGGGGGCTCGCAATGAACCGCCCGCTCTCCGAGTCTGAGACCGCGGAGGCGCACAAAGACGGCACCCCCCACCTCCGCCCCAGGGCCGCAATGAAGCCGCCCGCGCCTCCGAAAGTGCGAGACCCGCGGAGGCGCACAAAAAGCCGGACACCACAGCACCTCCGCCCGGGGGCTCGCAATGAAGCCGCCCGCGCTCTCCGAGTCGAGACCGCGGAGGCGCACAAAAACGGGCACCACGGCACCTCCGCCCGGGGCTCGCAATGAAGCCGCCCGCTCGGTATGTAAGATACAAGGAGGCGCGGGAGGTCGGGTACCCCTTGCACCCTCGCCAAGGATCTCATTAAAGACCTCCGCCCGTACAAACATTAACTCCACCACCCACCAAGAACCGGACCTCCGCCGTACGAGCCTCAACGTCAATACCTAACAAGGACAACACCTACCCGACATACAAGCCATAACTTCGCCAAGCATTCATGACAACCAACCAACACCGGGGACCCCCCCCAAAGGAGCACTATAAAACCAGCCCCCAACCCGCACAAAAAGCCCCAGAGTAGCAAGAGAGCAGCAACGGTCGCCGACACACCACCATGCTACTTCCCTTAGCCAAGCCCCGATCCTACGGAGCGAATGCCGGGATACCTCGAAAACCCACAACTCCCAACCTAGCGAGGGTACCACAATGGAAAATGTAAACAGAGCCCGACCCCCGAGGCACACCGCGAAGCGCAATGAAGAGCAACAAGCGCTACAAGTGCCCCGAGGCAGCGAAACACCCAAATCGCGGAGCCCAACAAAGGCCAAATGCAGACAAACTAGAGCATTTCGGCCCTTCGCAACCACCTAAGCCAGCTGTCCAGGAGCACCTCACGCGGGCCCCAGCCAACGCGGTGCGGAGACCCATGCGGAGGAGATACCACAATGGAGAATGTAACATCCTCCCGTGGACAACCCCACCAAAGGAGTCAAAGTTCGAAGGGGGGAACGGGCGCCGCGCTGAACATGAACGCGAAAAGGTGGCGCGAATCGCGACAACCCGCAGTGTCGCCGGCGCGAGGACGGGGCGCGCGGCGTAACAACCCACCCCCGCAAGGCACCTCCGCGAGGAGCTCGAGGAGTTCGCGACGGGGTCGTCCACCTCAAGCTCGGGCGATGAGTCGCGGCACGCAGGACACAAGGGAGCACCACCGCATCAACGCCAAGCTTCAAGCAGAGAAGCTGTAGGCACAAAGGGGCCCTCCGCGTCTCGAACCAGCATTGTAAGCCAAACTCGGCAACAAAATCAAATTGTCTTGCTTTTACAAGCGGCTACCTTCGAAAAACGCAATGCGAGTCTCGCACAAGAAGAAAATAGGGGACGCACCACCACCTTCATAAAAACGCTGAGTCTCGCACTAAGAAAAATAGGGGACGCCGCCGTTCACACGGCTACCTGCAAAAATCGCGCGAGTCTCGCACTAAGAAAAATAGGGGACGCCACGTTCACGCGGCTACCTTAAAAGCAGCGAGTCTCACTAAGAAAGATGGGGACGCCGCTGTTTCACGCTACTGACCTTCAAAAAACGCGCGAGTCTCGCACTAAGAAAAAAAATGGGGACGCCTTTGTTCCACGCGGCTACCTTCGCAAAAATCGCGCGAGTCTCGCACTAAGAAAAATAGGGGACGCCCTGTGTCCACGCGGCTACCTTAAAAAAACGCGCGAGTCTCGCACTAAGAAAGATAGGGGACGCCGCTGTTTCCACGCGGCTACCTTAAAAACGCAGCTGAGGCTCGCACTAAGAAAAATAGGGGACGCCGCTGTTTCACGCGGGCTACCTTCAAAAAAAACTTGCGAGTCTCGCACTAACAAAAGTAGGGGACGCCCATTGTTTCACACGATTGCCTTCGCGAGCACAACGCAACAAAAACAAAAGAAATATCATTGCGTCATACATACAAGCAATCGAAGCGACTCCGCAATTATATCATTTGCACAAAGTAGCAAGTTACAAAGGCCCTCGTGGCACAAAGCCTCCGGGGCCTCCGCACACCTCCTCCGCCCACGAGAGTTACAACACCGTAAAGAACCGCCTAACAAGCACCTTCGCGACACGCTCCACGAAGGCCTCTACATCAACTACTTCTACCAAAGGCTCATCACCTACGAGGCGACCTCCGATATAGCCGGCTCCCATAACACAAGCGGAAGGTCACCACTCAATACTCGATGACGGTAGACCCTCCGCGGTCGCCCCATTCAAAGCCAACATCCTCTGCCGGCACAACAACCCGACCTCCGCGATCCACCCAACAAGCCGCTGGCCAAGCGCTATGGCAACGGCCTCATCGTCCCCAATATCGTCCTCCGCCATAGCCGCGCCGGCGCCAGCCCCGTGCACCCGCTCCACTTGGCGATTCGTCAAGTCATGAGACCGCCGAAAGCCTCACGAAACCTCGGTTGGCGGGTCATATTTCGAATCCTCCCCACCAAAACCGCTCGAAGGGCAGCCAGGGAATCGCTGCATAGCATGCACCCAGGTCTCCCAGACGAACATGTCTTGGCGGTTCATCATCGCGGAACCACATTGAGCACCCTCCGCGCCCAGGCCCCCGGTACTTTCTTGCGGCCCAGCCAAGATCAACAATCACGAATCAGGCCGGAATCCAACGACACAAGCCGCGAAGACAAACACTACCCAAAACACAAGCGAGCAAAGGACGGGAAATAGCGACAGCCATCCACTCTTCATGAAAGATGAAAAAAATACCCGAAGCCAAAGAGTCGGACCGCCCAAGGCCACAAACTTAGGTACCACAAAAATACTACGGCCTAAGGCGCCCTAAACCACCTCTTCCCCGAAGGCCCGCAGCGATATCGGCGAGAGGCGGCGGAGGATCTCTAGGCGCCTTGGCGCCCTCCGGCGGGACATCGGAGGTAGAGGCGACGGTCGGCGGCGGGGGAGACGGCAGCGGCGTCGGAGGCTGCGGGCGCGCAGGCCGGGGAGGCACAAACCTTCAACCGCGGCGGAGGCGCCAGTCGCCAGGCGTGACCCCGACACCTCAACCCGTCCGGCGTCCGCAACCTCCTCCCAAGACGGTGGACGGGCACCCTCCGCGGGAACCAGCGGCGGCCGCGGCGAAATTCTACCGGCATCAACAAAGACAAGTTGGGCGCGAGGGGCGAAGATAGAACGGAACAAAACAAACAAAGCCGCAAGTTATAACTAACCTTTACGGCGAGGTCCGCCGCAAGGTCCAAGGCGAGCTCCGCCTCCCCTCGTACCAAAAAGCGCTTGATGAAGGCTGTCGCGGGCGCCCTCACATCACGCTCCCCGCATAGCCCTAACATCATCTGGGCTAGGGAAGGGAGCGGTGCGAATCTTGGGCCGGGGGCTCCGGTGCCCACAATCCAGACCGCGGAGCGCCCCCGAAGGCGATGGCGGCGGTCTGCTCTCCGAAATCCGCCGCGCTGGTCACCACCTTGGGCAGCTCTCCCGGCTCCCACGCATCCAGCGCCAACAAGAGCGGGTGCAGGGTCCGCAGGACGGCCGAAAGGGCGGCCCCGACCCGCCCGGGAATGCGTCGAGCGCCGCCTTAAAGCCCTCCGCCTCAGCGTGCCAAGAAAGCTCTAGGTCATTCGGCTTCTTGGCCGTGGCCTGCACCTCACACCGCGCCGCGGGCTTCCCGGCGCCTCCGTCGCCCGGGCGTTCGTTCTCTCCCGGCGGAGGAGACCAAAGCCCCCTCCTTCGGTTCGCCACCTCCCTCAGAAGGCGCTCCGCCTCGTCCACCGCCGCCTTAAGCTTTCGGGCCTCTCGCCGGCCCTCCTTGAGCTCGAGGGCGGCCTTCCTCCGGCATCTTCGCCATCAACGGAGTCCCGCCCTCCGGATGGCCGCCCGCGCCAGCACCATCAGCTCCGCGGTCTTGACCTTGATGTCCTCATGGATAGCGGAGGGGGCGGTCGCCACTGCATCTCCGCCTCCGGCAAGCGCACCCGATCAAAGACGCGACCGATCATCCTCCGCTGACGTCGGGCAGCAAAGGGCGTGTTGCGGAGGTCGACACCCGTATGGAGCTCCACGTCCACATCGTCGATGCCGATCGTCTCCGCCCACGTATGGCGAGAGGGAGGGCCCCCGCTTCCCCATAGGGCTTTCCGGCTCCCGGAGGGCCTCCCGGAGGATCCTCCGACTTCGCCCTCCGCCCACACATGGCATCGCCGGTAGGGCGCGGCACCGCGCACTCATACGGCTGGTCACCGCGAGACCGCAGACACGGCGCAAAGATCGTCACCCCGTCCTCGTCGCCCTCCTCCTCCTCTTCGGAGGGACCGCCACCGTGGCCCTCCTCCTCCTCGCGGTCGGAGCCGTCGTCGGAGGTCTCCCCTTCGCCGGCCACCTCCATCTCCGCCTCCTCGTGCGCGCAACGGCCTCGCATCCCTCCGCCTCGTCATCCTCATCATCGAAATGAGGAGTAGCCGAGGTCCGCAGATCCGGGACGCCCCGGCAGCTCGGGCGAACCCGCCCCTCCGATCCGGTGGGGACGGGACGGCGAACTTTGCGTCCCACGCTTCGGCGGGGCTCCGGCAGCGGCCAGCGCGAGTGCTGGCTGCGAACCCCGCCGCTTCTTTCCGCGTCCATGGCATCGGCGTCGGCCTCGGACGGCCAATCCTCGTACTCCACCCCGAGATCGAAGATCCGGTTTACCGGCGCCCGATCGGCGAGACATGCCCGGATCCGGCGGATCTCGAAGACTCCAACTTCGGCGCGAAAGTCGGAGCACCCGGCGGCCTCCGCCATCACCGGCCGCCGAACTCGGCCTCGTCGCCCTTCGCCGCCTCGTGCGGTTAGGCCAAATCCGCCCGAGGTCAATCTTCAACGCCTTCAGCCCCTTCGGAGCGTACTCCGCCGAGTCGGCAACCTCCACGGGGGCACCCCGACCACGGCCACATGGATCTGCGGCTGGCGGCAACTCCCTCCACCGGGTCCCGCCACGAGACATGGCGGGACATGGTGCGAAGGGCGTCCGGCTCCCTCGTCGCCGCAGCCGTCTTCACCGGGCTTCACCTTTCGCAAGTGCAAGGGGCTTCGGGCGCCGTAGAGCCCCTCGCGCCTTCAACGGTAATAAAACCGGTGCTCCGGCCGATCCGGACTCCACTTGTTCAGCTGGGCGGGAGCGGGAGCCTCCACTCGGCTGCGAGGGATGAAGCTATACACGCCATCTTGGCGCGAAACACCTCCCCCTCCGTCGTCTTGGCGTTGCGGCGGTTGGAAGTGCACAACGTGGGCTCAGATGAAGCCGTCCGCCGTCGGCTCGGCCCGACGGCGGCACGCCCGGACATACGTCATCGGCCGCGGGAAGCGGGGCGGCGTCGGTGATGGAAGCGGAGGTTAAACCTCCGCATCACCCCCACCGGCTCACACACACGGAATCGGGCCCCGCGTGAAAAAACTCCTCAAAGACGATGACTTCGCCAGGCTTAGGGGCGGCACCGTCTCCCCTGCGAGACACGGAACCGCCTCTTGTGAAAAAAAATTCGAACTCCTTCGGAACTCCTTCAAGGACTGGTTTGGTGCACCGCTCAGGGAACTTCGAAGCACTCAATGACGGTCTTGGGCTTCATCGTCTCCTTGATGCGAGCCATCGAAGCCTAACACAAAATGAGGCCTTTGCTCCTCTTCGAAGGCAAGAGCGCAGGCGGAGGGGCGCCTGCGAGGAGCAACAAACGGGCCTACGGCAAAAGCGGCCGGCGGAGGCAAGAACGCAAAAGCGAGCGAAAGTGAGAGCGTGAAAGCGAAAGGAGAGCACAAACCCTAATCCCACCAACCGCACATATATATAGGGCGGCAATGGGGAGGGGGGGCGTGCGGCGCGGCCGCGAACCCCAGCAGCCGTGACCCGGATCCCAACATTGCGCCACGCCCTCCGATCCCCAACGCGTGAGGAAAACGGACGGCATCCGTACACCTCAAACAAACACAAACCAACCCCCGATCCACGCCATCACCAAATCAGCCAACCACGTCCAACCAAGCACACCCAAACCCCGAATATCCACAATGAGCGCACAAGGCCGAGGCCCACCTCCGCGAGCCCACGAGCAGCCGGGGGCCGGCGGCAAGGGCCCATGGGGGCGACCAACGAGCCACCCGCACGGGACCCTCGGAAAAGACGATTTATTTGCTCCGGCCCCCTCGGAGGAACCACCTTCGAGGGGTTTGTTGGGGAGGGCAACCCTAGCCCGCCCGCGGCTCCCGCAGCCTCTCTCAACAAGGAGGCCAGAACTAATTCTTGTCAAGCAAAAGTATATAGTCTTGCGGGTCCGGCGACGAAGGTCCGTCGCGCGAGCATGAACGGCGAAGCCTCACCTCCCCCTCCGTCACCGGCGGTCCCCGAAGTCGGCAAATCGAAGCTAGGGGAATGACGGCCCCGTAAGGTGACGGGCGGCAATGAAAGGCCTCTCCTAGCGATGGGACCCCCCGGCAATATGAGGCTTTGGAGAGGGCCCCGCGGTTCTACCCTCGGCCCCGCCCGCCCGGCGGCCGGCCGAAAGGAAGCCCTACGGCTCCCAAATAAGGAGAAGTCGCAAGCATATTCCCGATGTATTAGCCTTGTACGAATAGTTACTAGTCCACCCCTGCGGGCCCATCTCAGCGCGTGTGTTCCCCACCTACCACGTACCAAATTGTAAATCAGCCCCTCGACCCCTCGGTATTCCTATAAATACCCAGGTGCGGGCTCAAGAAGGGAGGAGAGATTGTTGGCCAGCTTAAGTGCCATCTACTCATTTTCCTCACGTCGGCGTCTTGCCCTCGCGCATCGTCTTATCCCTCCTTCGGAGGCACGGGTAACCTCCGAACCTCCCGACCCTCGGCAACTCCAGCGAAGGTCGGGGCCGGCCGAGGTCTCCCTCGCTCCTCATCCCGTGTTCTGATTCATCCTGTGGGAAGCCCTCGCCCCCTTCCCGCCCCCCTCAGGGAGCGAAGGCAAAGGGGCGGGAGTGATCCCCACGAGGCGTAGCTCCGCTCTCCCTAACTCTCTAGTTGCTATTCCACTACATTGGAGAGTCTAGCCCTAATTCTCTAGTGGAGAGGTTGTCCTCACATTGGGACACCTCGATGATCAACAGATCAAGAGATAATGAATGGAATGCATTTGGGTTTCACCCAAGGGGTAGGGGGTCTGTTTATATAGGGGTCTCCTAGCCTCCCTCCACCTTTAGCAAGCGATGTGGTACTAAATCTTCCACCACGTCTTATGACAATGCACATAGGCTTAGATGGGTCAAATTTTGATTTGGGCCCAATTAATCCTACCGCTCATGTTCTAGAGTCTTCCATTGGATGCACCGTAGCCCTTGGATCAAACTGACCTTGAACAACGGCGTAGATTGCACCTCAATGGCAGTGGTGAACCGACCTAGGAAGATGAGGCTGACTGGTGGGCCCCATAGGGAGACCGCGCCTAGCCATCAGGGGGGCCACACCTTGCTTATGCCAGGTGGGTCCCACCTTCAGGTATGTGTCTTCTGGGGTCTTCTAGAGTATTCTTACATGGGTGCCAAATTCAGGTTGCGTTGTGGATAAGTCTTTGCATCGGTTAGTCAAGCCCCAAATTATGTTAGTCAAGCCCCCAAACTATGTTGATATTTATTTTAAGCCCTTATTTCATGTTTAGTCAACTATTAATATTATTCTATAAAAGTTGTCAACAACCACACAAGGGCCTTTCTCCCTTCACTTGTTCTTCTTCCTTTTATTGGTTAAGTTATATAGGAGTTTGGCAAAATGTAGAAGATCGGGATATTCTTGGAGATACTTGGTATGATCAATATAATTTTCCTTGTATTGATCAATGCTTTTACCCTTCATATTATTCTTGTTCTTTATTTATCAATACAGCTATAAACTAGAGCACAGTTCTTGCGATATGATCTTAGCATATTGTTGGTAAAAGTTATCCCACGAAATATTTATAATTTGTATAATCCATAAAGCAAGCAGTCACGATGAGCACTTCATCAGGGAGAGGGTTTTAAATATCGAATCCACGGGGAGAAAGGTGTGAGGATAGTGAGACTAAAACTAAATCCACGAGATTATAGAAGGTGCGGAGAAAATAAAGATTAAGAAGATGTCTATGGTTGTCTAGTTTATATTCTTGTAAGGCTCGAAGATATTTCTTAATGGGGACGTACTCAAAGGAAAACAAGGTCGAAACTTGCTATTCCCCCAGTAACTAGGTCCTACGTGTCCTATCCAACGGGAAGTGGAATCCAAAGGAATCAATGAATGCTTGTCACTACCATGATCTACCACACTCCGGAAGGTAGGGTGTATTTACTGAGTATTCTAGTCCAAACACCACGCTTGCACTAGAGATAACAACTTCAATTCAAGAGCGACAAGAATTGAAGTACTCTAAAAAGTCATAAACTGAAAGAAATATAAACAAGTGAGCTTACTCAAATAATAAGTTGATCCACTAAAGAAGTCTTGTTGGGTGATTGCTCAACACAACACTTTATTGATGATGAAATGGTTTACAAAGTGACCATTCAACATGGCCATTACAAAAGGATGTCGGGGGGTATTTATAGCCCCGACTTCGTAATTGTACAAAAAAATACTAAGAATTCAGAAATGAACTTTTTGCAATACATCTTTCCTAGCGAAGGTATAATCTTCATCCTCGCAATGCGTCTGATGTAATCTTCATCTTCGTGATGTTTTTCATTCCTTCGAGCTGTTTACGTGACTCTATAGCAAAGTCGCCACGATCATCTTCACTTGGACCCTTGATCTCGGTCTTTCTAATTTCAAACTTGTCGCTCTTACGTGAAGCCGGTGTCTTCATGCGGCCACCTCGATACTAAACTTCGACACGTTTTAGGTGTTTGGTCCGAGTATCCTGAAATCTTCAAAGTTTGGGACGAAGGTTTAAACAAAATCAAAGTTAGAACCCAACAGCACCCCTCGTGGGCGAAGGCCGACTTCAAAGGCATGAAACCCACGAACTTAAGTTTTTCTTAAAACTTTGTTTCAACAAAACGTCGTCCCGGACTTTGAAGTTGGACTTTGGAGTTTGATTTTGACTTCGTGGATATCTTATTTGGGTTTGTTGTTTCTTCTCTCTCTCTCTCTTTTTAAATGGCTAGTTTGACCGTTTGACCAGAAGTGGTCTATAAATAGCGAAGCACCCCCGTTTTCTTCATCTTTTCGAAGAGGGGCCACCTTTTGAAAAAAAAAGTCTGCGACGCGAAGTCAATTTTTCTGCTTGAAGTCGAGTTTTGCTTGCTCCTCCCGAAGTTTCGATTTTCAAATGAAGTTTGTTGATTCTTCCTTTTCGGTATATTTTTCTTCTCAAGTGTATCTTATTACTTTTATTCTTGCCTTTATGTTTTACGATGAATCTTATTCTTGCTCTTTTTAGAATGGTGACTCAAGACAACGTGTTTGGTTCTCAAAGAGCACGAAGTCAAAGAAGCAAATTCTCAACATGATAATTCAGATGAAGGGTTATCGGAAGTTTCGACTTCGAATCGGAATTGCTTTGCCCGATGACGGGATTTCCTTGGTATTTGGACGTAGTAAAATGGCCCGAAGAAGACTTCAAGAAGATGGTTAAGGATGGTGTCTTGAGGGCGGTCGGTCTGAGGCCGGCGGAGCCAGATGAGAAAATTTCAAAGCCTAGGCCTCGATGAATGTGTTGTTTTTAAGGATTTGTTTACTGCGGGACTTCGCATGCCTCCCTAGAACTTCCTTGAAGAGGTGTTCAAGAGGTATAACATTGAGATGCATCACTTGACTCCTAATGCAATAGTCAAGTTGTCTGCATTTTCTTTGGGCTGTGCGGAGTCAAAATACAAAACCGGATATAGACACTTTACATTCTTTGTATGAGCTGCATACTCGGTTTCAGACCAAGATGATTGAGCAGCGTAAATTGAAAGTATATTTTGGATGTTGCAATTTCAAAACTGCCCAAGGACAAAAATAGATTTCTCTGCATCAAAGAACAAGTGGGGTGATGATGGTTGGTATAACTTCGGTTTTATCACAAGGTTCCTATGATCGAAGAAAACCGTGGTAGGAAGGGGAGTTGTACAAAGCTACCCAATGGCTTCGCGCATGCACAGAGAACGCTTTGAGTGTAAGCCTAGTTTTTCTAAGTCTCAATCTTATGCTGAGTGTTTGAAAGCCTTCAAGAAGGTTGTTTCTCAACAATCAACTCGAGATCTTGTTGAAGAATATCTGGCTGCTGGAGTTTGGCCACTTAGACTTGGTTGGGATTTCCTTCGTTATCATACGAAGAGAATTAGGGAAAAGATTACATTTTCCCGGATAGAGATACCGTGATGCCTTTGCGGTTTAATAGTGAAGAAGAGTTTGTTGCTGCGGTTGAGAACAAGGCTGTGGATTTACTTGGAAAGTATCTCCACACAGAGAGGAAGTTGATGGATGAAATTATTGGCAAGGACTATGTTAGGCTAAATTGGATCTTTGTTCTTGCCAACATAACTTACAAAGTTCGTCCGCTCCCCAAAATGCTCGTGGAAAGGATAAGAAGGATGGTGATAAAAATCAGAAGAGGAAACGGAGTGACACAGCGAATCGGAGTCACTGGTTGATGTTGAAGGTCAAGAAAAGATTCCTTGTCCCCTAAAAGATGGGGAGAAAGTTTGTAAGTTCCTGTTTTCCTTAATTTGTGAGTGTTTGTTTTGTATACTTAGTTTATTATGCTAAATTTTAATTTCTTTATTGTTCTTTTTAGCTGACTTCTTCCCCGATGCTCCATCATCGTCTATGGAGAAAACTGTTAATGTTGGCTCAATGAAGAATGTTATTGAGGATCATTCCACTCCCCAAGTGGCTGATGATACTCCTAAGCTTTCTGCTGAAGAGCTTTCTCAAGCTGTCAACAATACTTTGAAATTTTGCCAAGAAAGCGGAATCAATTTGGATTCGTATAAGTTTGTTGGAATTGGAGTGGATAAGCTTCGCATTTTGCCAAAAAAAACCAGAGCTTCAACTTTCAAGTGTATTGATGATGCATTTTCGCACCGGATGCGAAGGTGAACTTGCAAAGAAGAATCCTCTTGAACTTGTTGATGCTGGACTAGCCATGGTGTATAAGGTATGGTGTTTTTGTCGAAGGTTGTTTTTGACACTTCGCTGTTCTTTGTTTATATTTTTATGAGTTTTGAATCTTTTGTAGAGTGCTCTGATTCAACGCGGATTGAGGAAATCACTTGAAGACAGTGCTACTGCCTTTGCCCTTCGCAAGAGATCTCTTCTTGAAGAGATTAAGTCTTTGAAATCTCAACTTGCTGATAAAGAAAAAGAAAGGGGCGAAGCTGTTGATCAATGTCACAATCTTGACCGCTTATATCATGGGGCTTATGATTTGATTAAGGAAAAAAGATCGGTAGATTGAGGCAAATAAGACTACCATAGACACTCTTAGAAGAGAGAAGGCATCTTTGGAAAAGAAGAAAGTTGAAACTGATGAGTTGATGATGCGAAGATTTAATAGGACATGGGAGCTATGCAAAAAGGCTTATGAGAAGTGGGGTGCTACTCCTGAAGATCCTAGTTGGGAGTTGGGAGAATTTGACCCATTTTTCAGCTGGCTGTGTAGGCAGTATGAGGATCTCGGCATTGTTGTCCAAGCTGCTACCGATACAAGTGTCATGTACTCTACACGAGCTCTGTTGCATCTTATGAAGGAGGCCAATGACCCATTATATGAAACTTTTGCTGATTCTTCATTCAAGTTTCCTGGTGATGCAATCAACCAAATTTCTACTCGTACTCACTTACTTTGCAAGAAGTTCTTCAACGAGTACTGGTGTAAATGCGGTCGTGATCATTGCCTTGAGAAGGTCAAAGAGAAGCTGAAGAAGGTATTCTTTGTTTGTCCTTATTGTGTTTTATTTTGGGTGAATTGTGTGTTTTTTGCATGCTGACTTATCTTTTTAATAGATTGAACTCGATATCTTACGGGAAGAAGAGGCTCTGAAGAAGCTGCAGGAAGAAGAAGAAAGGAGGGCGCGTGAGGAAGAAAAGAAGACCGAAATGATGTCGGTGAGCGAAGGGTCTAGCTATATGGGTCGACTTTTGTTTCGAGTGTTCTATGAGAAGAGAGATAAAAAACATGTTGGCACAAGCTTGTTGTAAATTCGTTAAGTTTGTGATTTGTCTAGTCTTGTTAACTTTATGATTTCTAAACTGTGATGTTTTTAATGTGAAAGTAGTATGTATTTTTAAATTGTGAATGCTTTTGCGGTTTTTGACTCGGAATATCTGCGCGCAGGTTCATCAAGCGAAAGCCCGTGCGGGATATCATGCCTGTTATGCCTCTCATGATTGCGAAGGATAACTTTGTTTTTGAGACTTCGGAGTTTTTGAAATGTTGCGAGGCTTCTGGTAGTGTTGATATTGGCGCTTTTGTGAATAAATGCCTTGGGAATTCTAATGCACGAAGTCTTCTTATAGGATGCCTAGGGTTGTCGATTTTAGTACCGTTGGACGGGTAATTGTTTGTTTAGTTATCATTATTTTTCTTGTATCTTGTTTTGTGCTTGTGCTTAGTTCTTGTATTTTTCTTGTATCGATTTTAGTGCGTCCCCAAGCTTTGTTTTTGGGGAGAATTTCCAAGACACAAATGATAAAATAATCAACGAAGTTGTTGAAGATATTACGAGTGAGGCGACAACTAGTGTTGCCTCTCAAGAATTTTTTGAGTGGTTATGTGTATTGTACATTCATGTTGTATGTAAACTTGAATAAATGTTTTGTATGATGTATTACTATCTTTTGTAATTTGAAGAATTCTTATAACGAAGCTACCGATTTTATGAAAGTTTATCGATTTTAAATTTTAGAAACTTCATCGTTTTTTTATATTTGCGTAGTAGTGAAGACTTCGATTTGAAGCAAAAAATTTCCTTAGAGAAATTTGAAAACGTCGTCTCCTTCTTTTTTTTATGGTGGGAGCGAAGACTTCGATTTGAAGCCAAAATTCTCCTTAGAGAAATTTAAAAACGTCGTCCCCTTTTTTTTTCGAAGTGGGAGCGAAGACTTCGATTTGAAGCCAAAATTCTCCCGAGAAATGTGTAGGTATGTTTTGCCAAAGAAACTTCTTCATTGTCGTTGATGACATGTTTGTGATTGGCTTCGCTTCTATCCACTTTGTGAAATATTCAATTGCAACAATTGCATATTGATGGTTGCCCCTGGCTGGAGGGAGCTTTCCAATTATGTCTATTCCCCATCTTGCAAGTGGCCAAGTTGGTTCAATGTCTTTGAATAGGGTTTCTTTGGGGCATTTGACTTGTTTGCTGAAATTTGATAGTTGTGGCATGTTTTCACTATTTCCTTCTTTGTCTTTTTGAGCTCATGGCCAATAAAATCCTTGCCTAAATGCTTTTCTGCTATGGCTCTTGGGCCCGCATGATTCCCACATTCTCCACTATGTATTTCTTGAAGTAGTTCCTTTCCCTCTTCGCTTGAAATGCATTTGAGAGTAATGGTTCACAAATGCCATGCTTGAAGAGTCTGGTTGTTGATCGACTTGTAATTTCTTGTTTTGTGCTTCATTCTTATTTCTTCAACTTCGCTTTACGGTTCATAAAACCCTCTTAAGAAAGCAATTATTGCTTCGATCTCCAGTCTTAAACTTTCAATGATGTGAATGTACTTTGGTTCTTCAATCTTTGCTTTTATCAAAGATTCTGAAAGTACTTGATAGAACACTTACGGTGGCAACTTTGCTTTTACGGGGCTGCTTTGCTTTTGCAATTTCATCCGCTTCTTCGTTGTTTGTTCTTGAAATGCTTCGCGACCGTGAATCCTTCAAGTGTTTTTCTTGATCTCTAATACTTTGCAAATACTTCGCTAGTTCGGGGTCTTTTGCCTTGTAGTTTTTCTCAACATGCCCTGCTACAACTTGAGAGTCGGTTTTGATCGGGATTTTTGTACTCCCATTGCTCTTGCCTTTGCGAAGCCCCAAAATACTTGCTTCATACTCAGCGATGTTGTGTGTGCATCAAAATTCTAATCTTGCTTTGCATATTTCATCTTGACACCGGATGGCGAAGTGATTATTGCTTGCCACACCAGCCTACTGCGGAGCCCCATGCTCCATCACAGTTCATTGTCCATTCTTGACAAGACAAAGTCCATTCTTGATGATCCTTTTGATCTTCGTGACTTGTTCTTTGGTGTCCAATCGAGATAAAATCTGCTAACACTTGTGATTTTATTCTTTGTTCTTTTTTTTAATTCAATGAAGTATTGTGAGATTTCAGCTGCCCATTTGCCAAGTCTTCCTGAAGATTTACTGCTTTGAAGGACATCTTTGAGGGGTTGATTCGTTGGGATTCTCACTTTGTGTGCCAAAAAATAATGCTTCAATTTTCTTGTTGCCATAAGCACCGCGTATGATATCTTCTCAATCATTGAATAAAATATTTTTGACCCAGAAAGGGCTTCGGAGACAAAGTAGATTGGTTCTTGCTTCTTTGTATGGTCTTTCTCTTTTTCTTGAACTAGAACTGCGCTTACAGCTTTCTCAGATGCTGAGATGTAAAGGAGTAATTCTTGATCAATATTTGGTGTTGTTAATGTTGAAGGACTGGAGAGATATTTCTTTATTTCTTCAAAGGCTTTTTGTTGCTCTTCTCCCCATGCGAAGTTTGTCTTCGCCGCTTTCGGTCTTGAAATATTGGAAAGCTTTTTTCTACTGACTTTGATATGAATCTATTCAAATGGAAGCCAATCTTCTGTTAGCTTTTGGATGTCTTTGATGTTCTTTGGAACTTTTGTTTCCATTATTTGCTTTTATCTTCTCGGTTTGGGTCGATGCCTTTTCTTTGAAACTATGCATCCTAGGATTTTGCCTTTTTGTACTCCGAAGGTACATTTTTCAGGGTTGAGTTTGAGATTTGACTTTCTCAAGTTCTAAAATGTTTGCTTCAAGTCCTTTATGTGGTCTTCGCGTTTCTTGCTTTTTACTATTATGTCATCAACATATGCCAACAAATTGTCTCCGATTTGATCTTTGAGTGCTACCAAAGTCATTCTGATGAAGCTTGACCCGGCATTGCGAAGCCCCTCTGCCATTCTTTGGAAGCTGTAAGTTCCAAATGGTGTGATGAAACTTGTCTTTTCTTCATCTTCTTTCTTCATGTAGATTTGATGATATCCCGAGAAACAATCGAGGAAACTTAGCATTTCACTTCCCGCGGCCTGATTGACTAATGTGTCGATTCTTGGTAAAGGGAAGTTGTCTTTAGGGCAAGCTTTGTTGAGATCTGTGAAATCTATACACATTCACCACTTTCCATTGCTTTTCTTCACCATCACGATGTTAGCTAACCAAGTTGTGAATTGGACTTCTCTTATGACTTTCGCATCAAGCAGCCTTTGAACTTCAGCCTTCGCGGCCATTGTTCTGTCCTCGGAAATCTTCCGTAACTTCTGTTTCTTCGGTTTGTAATTTGGATCAATGTTTAGGCGATGTTCGATAATGTCTCTGCTGACTTCTTCTCTTCTTCGCTATAGAGTCACCGACAGATCCGATACTTCCCCTTCTTCTCCTCTACTCTACTCTTTATCTCTCAAGAACAGATCTAGAACTCTTATAAAGTTCTTTGATCTATCTCTCAACTTTCTACCATCTCTCTCAACATGATCTTAGCTCTTCTAATTAGAGAGGTATGGCTCTAGCTGTTGATCAGAGTCGAGTATGATGAATAATGATTTTCATGCTTAGGTCAGAGGTAGGGTCATCCTTATATAGCCGTGGCTGATGAATATGGACCCTTGGATCAAACCGACCTTCAATAACGGTATAGATACAACCTAAAAGTTGGTTTGGAACCGACCTAAGAAGATGAGGGTTGACATCATGGCCCCACCGGCGGCCGCCTATTCTTCACTAGTGGCCGGCGGCAGGTCCGGTGGGCCCATGGTGTCGAGGCTTCTCTGGTGTCTTCTAGAATGTTTTAGTTCGCTTTTTGGATCGAAATTCACCACAGATCAATCTTCTTATTATTTGGGAAGTTATCTCTGAGTTTTCCGGCATTTACCTGTCCAGTCCCTAAAAAGATATAAATCACCAAAACTTGTGGAACTGTGTTAGTAAAACCCCTATTCTATGTTTATATTCATTCTATATCCTTATTACATGTTTAGTTGACTTATAAAAGTAGAGCTTAAGAGGTGTCAACAAGCTCCCCACACTTAGGCTTTTACTTGTCTCGAGAAAAGGATGGATATAGCAAAGTCAGTAAATCTAAGACATCAAACATAAAACAATCTCACGGTCATATCTTTGCGGGATTAACTATCGCTACTAAGAACTTTAAGAAATTGAAGAATAGAATAGTCGAAAGTAGAGTACCTTTCTTCTTTTAATCAAATCAGCTTTGGAACTTTTTGTAATGATTTTTGAAAAGAAACATAGCTTACCTTCTTCTTGTGGTACTCTCAAATCACTCAATATATGTGGTATTTTTGGATCCTCACAAAGCACATATGACTAATACCCGTAGAAACATATTACTTCTAATAAAGCTTTATCTGGAGTTTCGGGTTTGTTAAGGATATAGCATACTTACCTTGCATGTATTTGCAATGTCAAAGCCGAATCCAAGGAGAGACATCCTCTTAGATCAAGATGTGCATGTGTGTGCTAATTCTACTATGCTCTTGTAAATTTCTCTCTTTTTAATAAATATTTTTGCAAACAAGATCATGGGCTATCTTTATTTTTCTTTTAGAGAGGTGGGCTCTACTCACCCCAGACTTGTGTCTTTTATTTCCTCTCTTTTAAAGATGTGGGTTCTACTCACCCTCGGACACTTGTCCATTTTTCATCTTTCTTTTTCTTTCTCTTTTCTTCTTTCTTCTTCTCTTTTTTTTTTAAGTACTTTTACATAGCCCATGTGTTATCTTACAAAAATAAAACATTGAATTTTAGAGAGATCAAAAACTGGAGCATAAAAAAATAAATGAGTGTACGTGATCTTGATCTTTAGAGCATGATAAATCTCTCAACTTGGGTCACGAGAATTTGACAAAGCTCAACACAAAGCAAATAGCTTATGGCTGTTTTCTCAAAATATATATGGCTCTAATAGGATATAATAATTACCACAAGAAGAGGTATAGCTATCAATTAAATATTTTTGAAATAAATTCTCCAGCGAGAAAAAGATATCAAGAATCAAGTTCTCATTATTCTTCTATCTCATATTCCACAATAACTTAAGTAACTTAGGATCACTGATTAATTTATTTTCCAATAGCAATCAATTCAACCATGAAAAAGATTCATGTGAGTCTATCTTTTGAACAAAACATAATATTTTTCTTTTGATTATTAATTTAAGCATATCAGCAAAAGGTTCGAAACTGACGAAACAGAGGCCAAAATTTGAATCAAAGCAAAGTTCAGAGATCAAACCGAGAGTTGGAAAAATTTGAAGACGAGAGGCGATGAGGGCTGGCGGCCGGCGTGATTCCCTCGGCGGCCGCCAGAGCCTAGTGCCCAATCGACTTGAAATTCGTCGTGTTGGATCTTTGTTACGTAATGCGTTTTTTTTTTTTTCTTGCTTTTTTGGGTTCGGTTTCATTGTTCTCGGCGTTCGTTCTTGAATAATTTACCTTCGGAGTCTTGGAGGGTGATTGCTCCATGTGATGATGAATTTACTACCTTGAAAGGTCCTTCCCATTTACTCTGAAGTTTTCCATGCCCGAATAATTTAACCACGGAATTAAAAAGTAATACCTGATCTCTTGGAGTGAAAGTCTTTATCTTAATCTTCTTGTCATGCCATCTTTTGGTTCTTTCCTTGTAGATCTTGGCATTGTGATAAGCTTTCTCTCTCCTTTCATCCAATTCGATAGTTGCATCTTCCTCTGTACTCCTGCAGCATCAATATCCATATTCCATCTCTTGATTGCCCAGTGAGCTTTGAATTCCAACTCCACCGGCAAGTGACAGGTTTTGCCATACACAAGTTGATATGGAGTCATTCCAATTGGTGTCTTGTAGGCAGTCCTGTATGCCCATAGTGCTTCTGGAAGTCTATCCTTCCACTTGATTCCCATCTCTTCAACTATTTTTACGTAAGATGTTCTTGATTTGTTTATTTGAAGTCTCTCGCTTGTCCACTTGTTTGAGGGTGATAAGTCAGTAGCAATATTGTGACGAACTCCATGTTTCAATAAGTATTGTCGGAATCTTCGTCAATGAAGTGGCTTCCTCCATCACTAATTACCATTCGAGGTACTCCAAATCTTGGGAAGATAGTTTCTTCAAACATCTTTATTGAACTCTTGCCATCCGCTGATTTGCAAGGCAAGGCGTCAACCCATTTTGAAACGTAATCCACTTTGCTACTAAGATATGTTCATAATTTACGGATTTTGGAAATGGTCCCATGTAATCAATTCCCCGCACATCAAAGAGATCTATCTCAAGATTGGTTGTTAGAGGCATAGCATCCCTTGCATTAATATTTCCATGCCTCGACAAGCTCCACATCTTCGGATAAAATCTTTTGTGTCTTGATACATGGTTGGCCGAGAAAAATCCTGCTTGCCAAATCTTTGCATGTGTTCTCAATGCCCCATAATGTCCTCCATATGGTGATGAGTGACATCTTTCAATGATCTGAATTCCTTCTTCTCATTGGCACACATCTCTGAGTAGCCCATCGAGCAAACTCGAAGAGGTACGGCTCATCATTGTTGACACCTGTTATAGCATAATATTAATAGTCAACTAAACATGAAATAAGGGCTTAAAATAAATATCAACAGAGTATAGGGGTTTTACTGACATAGTTCCACGAGCTTTGGTGATTTATGACTTTGTAGGGACTAAACAAATAAAAGCAGAGAAGAACGGTAAGAATCCGAAGAGTTTACATCCCATATGATGACAAGACTTAACCGTGAAGTAATTCAACCCAAAATGTGGACTAAAACACTCTACAAGATTCCAGAAGACACCAGAAGGAACGAGAGGCCAAGGGGACTCTACCCCCCGGCGCCGCCAGGGGCCATCTAGGCCGGCCGCCGGTGGGTCCCACCTGTCGACCTCATCTTCCTATGGCGGTTCACTACCGACATTGAGGTTGTTTCTACACCGTTGCTCAAGGTCGGTTTGATCCAATGGTGGAGATTAGAGTTGTAAACGCAATACAGAAGGACTGCTCCACCTTGGACTATATAAGCAGCCCCAGGGTCGACCCCAAGCAATACCTCTCATTATCTCTCATTAGCTATCTACAGAGCCAAAGTTAGGGTTTCAATTAGAAGAGAGAGATCCCTCTAGTTCTCTAGTTGTCTAGTTGTCTAGTTCATCTAGTTCATCTAGTTGTAATTAGATCAAGGAGAGAGAAGAGGAGAGAGTTGAAGAGACGGACTTGTCGGATCTTCTTCAACATTGTATTCTTGCAGCAACTAGTTCGTCTTCAGCAAATCTCCAGGTTCTTCATTTATTAATTTTAAGCTCTCTATTTACTTTCATTCAGCATTTACTTCTACTTTATTTATTAGATTCCCGCTTGCATCAAGTGCTCTAGTCCTTATAACGCTAGAGTAGTAATTATTAGATTAAGCGTGGTGCTTAGTCTAGCGATTACCTGGAATTGCACCCAATCCCACGGATAGTTTGTGGTAGCCCCAGGTGGTGACAGCCCTGACGGCCGACGTATTCCACCACGTTCGGATTGGTGTTTGTAGGTGTCATACCCATTTTTAAAGGACAAAAATGAGTATAGAATACATATGTGCCCAGAGATCAATCTCACATATGTATGACAAATTACTGGAGTATCATAACCGAAACTTTATTACATAGCGAATAATATCCAATACAAGAATAAATTCAAAGTTCTAGCACAAACGGAAGACTGATAGAAACACTCCATGGTTGCTCCAACTCCACAGGGATAGCCAACTGGTTGACACATGTGACAGAGCCGACCAATTTATAAGAAATCAAGTATAATTCGCAATTACCGAAGCAATCGCAGTCTACACTTGAGTCCATATAAACCCGTATTCCGGAAATCTCCGAGTGATTTCAAACTCATCAACAACACAACAAGGATCGTTGAGCTCAGTAGTTCAAATCCGCAGGTATCTCAAATCAAATTCAAATATATTATAATCAGAGCGCGATGTACACGTTTATTCCAAAGCAGTTCAGAGTGCGGAAGCAATAGTTTTCGAAAACCAAATAGTTGTATAGCGGAAATAAAAATAAGATAGTGCCAACATAATGTCAACCCTATAGTAGCATGAGACAGGGAAGTATGGAGATTGCCATGCCCTAGGCATTATTCTTCAACCACAGCAACACACAACTGGATAGAACATGCAAGACGGAGTCACCTGCAACAGTGGGAAATAACCCATGAGTACTCAATTGTACTCCACAAGACTTACCCGTCTGAAACCAGAAAATAAGGAAAAGACTCCAAGGATCATGCTTGGCTTTATCTGGAGCTGGCTGACTCATGTTTAATTTTAGAAAATAAGGTTGATTAGTGAGCCTACACATACTACTTGAGTTCTTCCAAGTTAAAAGGTTATTTATTATATACATAACCATAGATCCTGTATAGCCAAGGTTAAAGACATATGCTCAGTAATATAAATAACAGCATAAGTAAATTGATCATAATTTTAACAGCAGCAACATGGTAATATAACATATATTGTGATATTAAGACTACATTGCCGTGGACGCAACCCGGGTTCTCACTGACCAGGAGAGATGGCGATTCGAATCAATTGCAAACCAGCTGGCGAATACCCTGTCATAAACCAGGTCTACTTAATTACGGCAGACCCAATCACTCCCAGGACGTTACGGGACGTAAAGTCTCGGTCTTGCCGGCTACCCCCTCCTTCTCGGGCCGCCAAGTGAGCGAACAATGAAGACGACGCTTCGTGCGCATCTTCTTGCGTCCAATCAATCCCCCACCTACCACGCCAAAGGAGGAGCGATAAAGCGAGCAAAGCCGGCCCCTAACATTCCCACGAGCTTCGTGGCTCACGACCCGGCGGAGCCTACTATATGAACAGGTACGTTCAACTTCCGACCACATTCCGACAAAGTATGAGTCCTTAATCGATCAGATGGAAAGACCACAAACTCCATCTAATCTAAGCATGTTTTATTATTCAGGTTCTCAGTGGCAGCTTGTTAGTCACCCATGTGACTAACCACAAACATCCTCTCAAGTGACCGGAATCACTATCTACTGCAATCACCATACTGAGCATTTATAACCTAGACCACTAAATAGGATAGGATAACAACTTCAACAAGGATATCTGTGCATCAACGGTTTCAACCACTTTCCTAAACTTAATGCATCAACATATATAAAGGACGCAAATCAATTTAGTTAGAAAGCATAGGAAAGGGCAGCATGCACCGGGGCTTGCCTTCAGAAGAGGGTTAGAAGGTGCCTTGGGCACTTTAGCAGCTTGACGACAGGCTCTGTCTCTCTATGAACCTCCTCCTTGCTGCACCTCCAGGTGTATACTTCTCCTTCCTGCTGCTCTTTGATCTCCTCGTGCTCTCGCTCCTTCGATCCAATATGAATGTGTATGCAAAGATGAATATTAAGGAATGCATGATTTACAAGGAATGGATGAATGCATTATGGTGTAGGATATTAGTAAGTGGATATCTCTTCTGTAGAAATACAATTATAACTACACAAGAAACCCTAATAATCTACATCAAGTAAACACCCTAACTCACAAATCACAGGAGATGGCAGCTAGACATGCTGTCAGTAAAATAGTCCTACAGAGAGTTCTACAACTCCATATGCAGCAAACAAATACTCGTTGGAAAGCTAACAAAAATATCCACAAAACATTCCATACCACCCTGAACTGATTCTGACATTAACAGCCTCAAAAACAGAGAAAACAGAGGCTCTGATTCTAATCCATTTCGGCACATACAACTACTATAACTTGCCAACTACTCATGCAAACCTTACCAAACTTGACCAGCAAGCAAACTATGTCATAATCTATCAAATAAACCTATGGAACAAGCCAAAAGATAAACTAATGCACATGAAATGATATGCCCTATCAAACACTACACATGCACACTATAATTATATAAATGCTAGGAATAATAAATCGACCAAACATGTGAGGCTATCAAACTAAACATATCAACAGGTCCTAATCATGCCAGGAACAAATAGTAAACCAACCAAAAACATTTTACCCTAACATAAACATGCATTTCTTGGGTATTTCCTAGGCAACACAATTATGATAATTACATAAATACTTCAGAAATTCTACAAAAATTACAGGAGCATTCTACTTGGTCTACAAAGGCTATCATAACAATTTCATGGCAAGATCATGCATATGCTTTGTCCTACACAAAAATGACAAGCTAGCAATAAATCTATGCATGAAAATACTTTGTACTATGAAAAGTGTCGACAACAGATTTCTGAGTATGACAAGCTACTAAAACCTGTCAAAACCAATCATGCCAAAACTCACATCCAAAACCCTAGTAAATATTTTTCTATGAATTTCCTAAGAAAGCATGGTAAATAGCACATAAATCAAAAATGATATTTCCACCACAGAACCTAGGGTCAAACATATTTTCCCCATGATGCACATCACAAAACATGAACATTTTGTACAGGGGACCACTATTTTATCATGCACCAAAAGAAATATACACATTTATCTATTTTCGTGGCAATTACTAGAATAAATATAAATAAATATAAAAACTACCAGAAAATGGCATATCACATTTTTCTATCATAGAACAGAGCATAACAAACATGACAAAATTTGTCTCACCCAAAACGGAGCTAAAATGGCCAAGTTATGAATTTTACAAGATATGCAAGGAATCCGAAAATAAAAACATAAAGGATATTTCTTCTCGACAGGCGGACCCACGCGTCGGTGGGTACGTAGGCGGGGCGGCGCTGCCGGCGATGGATCTCCGCCGTCGATGACTTTCCCCGCGAACCAAGGGCACCGGCGTGACCTACTGTCGAGGCGGATCGATTGGTGGCCGTGGCGCGCGGGCTACGGGACGGGCGGCTTGGTCGACGGCGAGAGGCGGCGGACGGGCGGCGCCAAGCATGTCGGCGTTCTCGCCATTCCCGGCGGTGAGGCGGTCGAGTGAGGCGCGCTGGGCTTCCCCGGGTCGAGGCGGATCGGATCCAAGTGTTGGTGGCCAAAGACAACGAAGCGGCAAAGCTTAACGGCGCGCCGGAGAGCGGCGGCATGCGGCGACGGCGCGGTCGCGTTCCGGCGATGTGGGGCCGCCGGTCCCAACCGGCTGGGGTTTCACCATCCGGACATCGAGGCGGTCACGGTGCGCCGCAATGATGGAGGAGAGACGGCCGGAGCCGGGTCGCCACGCGAGCCCGAGCTCGGGCGGCGCTCCGGCGGGGGCGGCGCGGCGGAAACCGCCCGTGGGCCGTTCCTGTGCACGATTTGGACGGCAAGTGGGTTGGGAGGATGGTGCATGGGATGGCGGTGCTCATGGCACGAAAAGCGGACGGTGGTGCGGTGGTTGGCGCGTCGTCGCGCGGCGGCGGGCTTCGGCTCGACCAGTTTTTCGGCGAGGGAAAACTGCGCGATCGCGCGCGTTCTCTACGGCTCCCATGGCTTGGCGGCTTGGGCGACAAGGTGGAGGCGATGGAGACGCGAGGAGGGATTTGGGAGGCCGGGCGTGGTGGCGAAGCGTGCTTGGCGGGCGGCGCCGGCAATGGCCACGGCGGCGGGTTTGGCCTGCCTGCTGCTTTGCTCTGCTCGGGCGGAAGGGAAGGAGGGATGGAGTGCGGCGTCACGGGACGCCTCGGCTCCCCCTTCAAGGCGTGGGCGCGGCGGGGAGGCGTCGGGGGTCACGCGACACGCCGCGGCGCGTCGGGCGCGTCGTGACAACATTGGCCTACCGAAGTTTCGAGAGACGGGAAAAAGTGAAGCGTCACTAAAGACTGGTTTCAACCCTAATTCAATCTGATTTGCCCTAAACCTCGAGATACATGCAAAACTAGCCAAAGATCATATCGAACGAAATGTTCCTTACAAAATTCTGAACATTTCACGTATACAAACTTTTTCCTAATTCGGCTAGATTGGAAACTACGATCGCTTGAAGCTCGACTACCCCGATGGCCAAAGCAAACCCTAATTTCATTCAAAACAAACTATTTTTGACTTTTTGAACATGATCCACCCCACTTTCATGAAACGAGCCTATAACACCTTTTTGTTCTACACTAAATTACCTACATTTTCTATGAAGGGTGCACACACATGCATAAACCCTAGCTAGGACTTTTAATCAAAACAAGACAAAGCACTATCATGGTCAAATCAAGTCAAACCAAGTCAAACTAGCATTATAAAACATAATTAGGGAACACGACCAACACCAACCTTGCTCTAAAACATCCTATGCACATCACTAAGAATAAATAAATATTAAACGTCAAATTATGCAAGCATTTCATACATGAAATGACAAGGCAAAGCATAGCAAGCAAATTAAATACATTTAAACATGCAATTGACCTCTATCATTTCATGTGCATGAATGCATATGACTAAATGATGATTATGCTCATGAAATGTTGATGCTAATGACATGCTTAACACCAGGGTGTTACAAATCTTTCCCCCTTAAAGAAATCTCGTCCCGAGATTTGGCGTTACTTAGCACTTGTTTGAAAAACATGGGATCAGTCTCACGAAGATACTTTTCTACTCACTACAACATCTTTCTCCCTATGGTTACTCCCAATAGCTTTGTACAACTCCACAATCTTTTTACAAGACACTCGTTCTTTGTCGTCCAAAACTTGAACTGGCTCTCCAAATAAGTCAGATCGATGATGACTTGCATTGCTCTGGCTTGAATACATTCTCCAAGTACTCTCCAACATCTCTCCAGTTGTAACTATGAAAGGAACTGAAACTTGTCTTCATAAATCTAGGTAACTGCACTCGCTGCGCTAGTTTTCCTAGATAGGGACCTATCAACCTTGGTGCTAATCTTCTTTCGATTCCAAACCTTCTATTGCTCTTCATGGTTGATGCTCGAGATAATCGTAGTCTCCATCTTGGAATCCAAAGATATTATGTGCTGGTCGGTATGACCTTTCTAGTGTGTTGGAGCTTATTGGCTATGATTCTAAGATATCTCAACCATTATCATCTCGCGGGACTTGAGAGATCTTGAAACTCACATCTAATTGAGATAAATAATGTTGATCTTTGTTTGTCTTGCAAACTGTTCAACCCATGAGCATTGGGTGCTTTATTTCATCAAATAAAAAGTGACACATGTCCATAGAAAGTGACACTACCCATGGAGATGGTCAACAACTTCCCTTTGTATATCTTCTTGTAGTCTGTTAATGTTGATGTCAGTGACCTGCTCTTCCAAAAATCATCTTACTTGCCATACCAAGGCAAAGCTCAAATTCAAGGATTGTTTAAAGATCTTTCAACAGGATATAGAATAGATGATCAAGGAAAGTATCTGTAGAAACAACACACTAGTGTAGTTTTGACAATGAGTCATGACTAGCAACGACGATACCAGTAAGCGTCGAAAGCAAAGACAACTTATGTCGGCCGACCACAAGAGGCTCCCGGTTTCGTCGCGGCACCATCAGTTATTAATCAAGACACCGTAGCAATTCTTCAACTAACATGATATTTTACATGACACTGACGGACCTTGCATGGATAAGCATCACGTGCAAGTTGGGGTTAAGGGAACAAGAAGTATCACATGATTCAAGAGGCAAAAGAGAGTGATTTTCGGAAGACTGATCTCTGAGCTCTCTTATCCTTATTTATAACATGACGGTCATCAACCATTGGATATAATTTTCTTCAATCTTGAAAGGGGCTCTCATTGTTTCTTTGGGTTCCTGATTGATGGAAGAATTGCCTTTGTCTATTTTCATGTCCTTGATTATCTGCCTTCCAAGAGAACTTAAACCAAATGTTATGCAACATTGGGGGGTGCATCAAGTTGAATCCTCTTCTAGCAAAGGAGTATCAAGGGTGCAATGTGCCTTCAGATTGTAGACGTCTACACTATGATAGCCTTTGGCTGGCATGGATGGTAAAGCACTTCCAAATTGTTCTAAGATACCAGCTCTAACTATCTTGTTCGTCTCATCTTTAGCACTTCTCGAACGAAGGTCTGATCAAGATTCTTGTATTTGGCATAAAGTTGACACACCTCCAAGTAGGTTAGTGGCGCCAATTTCTCCCAAGTATGCACTATAGCTGAAATTTCCAATTCCTGTGTTGAGTAATTCACCTCAGGCTTCCTTAGTTGCCACGAAGCAGAATAATTACCCGTCCTTCTTGTATAAGTGCACACCAGACTTGTACCATAGGTACTACAAAAACACATCAAAAGGTTCCTCCATGTCCGTACATACAAACACTAGAGTGATTGTTAACAATTCTCATAAAAGTACAAAAGTCGTCTCACACTTCAGTGTTTACACGAATTTTCCACACTTCGTACAACAACATATCATGGTTTTGGAAATCTTAGGTCAGTTATAATTTGATAACTGACTAAACATAAGAAAACTCCAAACCATAGTGACACACGTTGTTGTCTTCAGATAGAACATGTCCAAGGAATGCACTCTCTGCAACCAAATTTCCTAGTTGCTAGAACTTATCGTAGCGCTGGTGTTCGTTGGAGATAGTCAACGCTATTCTCAGAGGTTCTCCATAGTCTTCACCATCTCTGAATGTATCGCGATGTTATCGATAAACACTTCCATGAGGTTATCCATCTTGAGCGTGATTACCGAATTCATGAGGTACATAAAATAAACTGGAGCAATTGTCAGGTCAAAGGACATGACAAAATACTCATACAACCCATATCTTGCTGAGAAGCGGTCTTCAAAAATGTCTTGTGGTCAAATCTTGTATTGCTAGTACCCTAGATGAAGATCAATCGATTTAGCATCCGACAATCGACCAAGAGAATGCCAATGCTGGGAAACGAATATTTGTCCTTAACTGCTACCGCATTGAGGGGCCGGAAATCCACACATGTTCTAGGGATTGATCCTCTTTCTTTACAACAGTTTAGGACATCCCTATGGTGAAGAGCTTGATCTGAGCAAACTTTGATCCAATAAATCTTGCATCTGTAGCTTCAATTCAGCTAACTCATTTGATGGCATCCTATATAGCCTCCTAGAAACAGGTGTTATTCCTGGTACTAATTCTGCTGCAATCTTCACACCTTTTGCTGGAGTAATCCTGACAACTTTCCAGGAAAAACATTCGGAACTTAACATACCACGAACTATGTCCGATGTACCGGTAACTAGCAACATAGCGAAGATAGGCAATTGGTGCGTAATGATCTGGATTCCTTTCCATCTCGGGAGTCTCTCAAGATAGTTTCTCATTTCGAAGTATCCATAATTGCTCCCCATTATATTTGTCCAACTTACTTCCAAAATGACATCCTAGCTCCAACAAGACAATACTACTAGAGAAGTTAAGATTTTCTTAACTCTCCATCTTAATCCTTGTATCACTTATTAGATGCTCAATAAGTTGATTAATCCATGCTGAACTGATACAACATCCATGTTCCAACGCAACTATTTATCCATGATGCTCTTGTGTATATGCTCGACTCATAAACGAATGTAAAGATTCGAGGTCAAACAAGACAAGAGCATTAAAATTTATTGACTATGCACGTGTTGACAGTTATGGCCTTCCTTCTTGGATCTCTTCAGTATTGGTGCAATGAGCTTGTTCAAACTCGGTTTTGTTGGTCTCGTTCTTCCTTGGGTGTGCATAAAAATCTCAAAAGTGTCCGAGCTTCTCATAGCCATTGTAGTTGTTTCCCGTAAGGGGTCTGTACCTAGGATTCTAAGTCATCTTACTCTTCTACGTTGGAGTGACATAGGATTGCTTGTACCAAAGGTTTTCATAATGTGGCTCCTTCGGTGATGGTCCATATTGAAAACTTGCAACTAACAAGGATAGTAGATCAACGGGCAGTGGAAATGTCTTTCTAAACTAAGCCATCTTAAAAGGGGTTTCTTCTTGATCCTGGTGGCAAAACAATTGATGTTATCGTTATCTTTCATCTGCAGGGCAAGGAAGGTCTTCCTCAACAATATTCTCAGATCTTTGACATTGGGTCCTTTAAAAACGAATCGACTCCTTGGCTTCGAATTTTACATACTCTAGAGCGAGCAAGATAAATTGTCGAAGGCTGGTAGGTACTAAGTCATTGTTTTTGGCACCCTGTGTTGCCCACATAAATTTCATCCGCTTTCATAGTGATTCCACCAGTGTATTTATAAGCCCCACAAAAAGTTTGTGTGGACCTGGTCCAGGTAATAGAAGTATTAACTGGACAAATGGCACAATGGTGAGAACACCATATTCCTACTAGTCCATCCAACAAGAGGGGTGGTACACTCGGTCTTCAATATTTCGTCAACAAAGTAGGCCAAACTTGCTTTCCAAGGTCAAGTTACTTGTCAGCTTCTCTAGGACAGAAGGGGTTTGGTATCTGTGAAATCTTCGAGGGTGTTGTACTGATTACTTCACTCTCATGATGTACACAACTACCCTACGTGGTGTTGCGCAAAATGTTGCATAACTCTCCCAAGAGCTAGTTAAAGAACAGCTCCTGGTTAAGGAGAGAAGGTAGTGGTAACTGCGGTACTCTTCTATGACTGAATGCAGGATCTGAGGTATCTCCACCTGTACATAGTGGTGATTACGAGTCGATAATTCCAATAGTGAATATGAATATTAAATTAGAGCTACACTGAATTTATTGAGAAGTCAACAAATAAAGGTAACAATAATTTAATCATCATATCACCATAGTACTAATACACAAAACTTTCAAGGAGCTTGTATCCTTCATTAACTCCCTCTAGGTTGGTCGTTCAGTTAATGAAGCCTGAGTGTTGATCCATTGCTTCTCTTCCAAAGGATCCGGAGTTGGTATAAAGTCTCAGGAGAAGGATTTAGCTACTGATAAAGCTAAGATACATTCCTCAACAAGGGTCACGTGAGAAACTTAACATCTAGCGTACATCCATGGAAACGAAGCATATCTACATACGTTCAATGAAGCGTTCACCATGCTACCTCCATCATCGGCACCCTCTAAACCATCATCCTCTTCACGGTGCGTGAAGATAGTGTGCATTGAACAACCGATAATACTTCCTTGTAGCTATGTTGTATCACATAAATCCTTTGCACACCTCCTAATTCTGTTGTCTCAACGGATCATTCTGACATCTCATTTCCGAAGTCATGTGTCAGAAAGGAAAAACATCGTTCCTGCTCTTCACTCGTAATCCAAGTACTGCTAGGTTGGTCTCCTTATAGGTTGTGCTAGCTAACCTTGGCTCTAGGTCCAATACTCTTTTTAGCACTATCGTAAGGGTACTAGAGGCTAGTCTTTCTAGGGTCGAGATAATCATTGGCGTTGTAGGTCCAACAACATTGCTTGAGTTGGATTCTTCTTCTCACAATCCATGGTGTCTCAATTATTCGAATCCTCGAGTTGCTACTCTGCTTCATTCCACATTCTCTAAAGTTGCGTCTTGGTTAGTTGTCGTCTGGTGAAGCATGCTAGTGATCTTCTGCTCGTCCTTCTGGCATTAATCAGCTCTCACTTTTCTCCTTGTTAGCTACTACCATAATATTCCCTGTCTTGGTACTCCTTGTCATTCATGATCCAAAGTGTGGCAAACATGGTACTTACAGTCTCGCATAAGCTACCATGCCTTTCGTCGAAATTGTACCATCTTGACTAGATCCAATTAGCAACACTTTAAGTCATTTCTGGAAATACTGATGTTGTTATACCTCTCGAGATTCTTGGATTTCTTCGTTAGGAGTCTCCTTATTGAAACAGCCACTCCTAGTTATTTGGTACAAGGGTCATTGGTAACAAGGTTTGGTGATTTTTGTGAGAGTAAGACTTAAGTTGATCACTTTTATCGAAAAAGGGACGAGTACCTTAACAAGGGACGATCGAGAAGAAGAGGAAAGAGAGGGAATGTATTTCCATTTTAATTATGTGAATGCATGAATGCGATAACCATTATAAACATGATGCATGAGCATAACTTACGTCCCTCACGTAATAGGAAAGATTAGTTACTACTCGTTATAAGTGGTGGCACAACCAACGTTCTCTCAAAAGAAAAACAAATCGCATCTAGTCGATCTACACGTTTTGCGTGGTTAGTGTACCTGCAGTTTCATTTCAGCCCAACAATATATTTATGCAATGCATGAATTTAAATTGCATATACCGCTTTGTCGTCCACCCGACGGATCGCATACCTTATGGAAAAACACATTTTACGCCTAGCACACCCGTGTACCCATACACAAGTCTACGGGGGGCACTACCCGACCATGGAGCTCTCAAAACATTTTATTTTTTTTTACCCCTAGATCGGCGTTTGTCCGATCATGCTCTCACACTCACATCTTACCTTGGGCGTAGGGCATTGAACATCATTTACCCAGGGCGTAGAGGCATTGAACACCATTTACCCGGGCGTAGAGGTATTTCGATCCATTCATGACCACTCAAGTGAGTAGCCCCAGTACTCATTGGCCGCACTTGCAACCCAAAGACAAACAACAAAATATGATGCAATAACCCATCCCAAGTTAGTAAAGCCACCGACCGTCCTTAATTGGGCATAAAGGGTATGACCATGGCACTATTAATTTTGCAAATCTTTTACTCACACCACCGAAAAAGATTTTGTTTCTCGCAAAAATTTTCACAAAAGATTAGTGGTTCATTTTAATTTAAACACCGGATCGGATTTTAAGTACTGAACTAAGCTCGATGCCACCGTGATAGAGCCGACCAATTTATAAGAAATCAAGTATAATTCGCAATTACCAAGCAATCGCAGCCTACACTTGAGTCCATATAAACCCGGTATTCCGGAAATCTTCGAAGTGATTTCAAACTCATCAACAACACAACAAGGATCGTTGAGCTCGGTAGTTCAAATCCGCAGTATCTCAAATCAAATTCAAATATATTATAATCGAGCGCGATGTACACGTTTATTCCAAAAACAGGTTCGAGTGCGGAAGCAATAGTTTTCAAAACCGATAGTTGTACAAATGGAAATAAAAATACGATAGTGCCAACATAATGTCAACCCTATAGTAGCATGAGACAGAAGTATGGAGATTGCCATGCCCTAGGCATTATTCTTCAACCACAAAGAACACACAACCGGATAGAACATGCAAGACGGAGTCACCCGCAATGGGGGAAATAACCCATGAGTACTCAATTGTACTCATAAGACTTACCCGTCTCAAAACCGAAAAATAAGGAAAAGACTCCAAGGATCATGCTTGGCTTTATCTCGAGTCGGGTGACTCACGTTTAATTTCAGAAAATAAGGTTGATTAGTGAGCCTACACATACTACTTGAGTTCTTCCAAGTTAAAAGGTTATTTATTATATACATAACCATAGATCCTGTATAGCCAAGGTTAAAGACATATGCTCAGTAATATAAATAACAACATAAGTAACTTGATCATAATTTTAATAGCAGCAACATGGTAATATAACATATATTGTGATATTAAGACTACATTGCCGTGGACGCAACCCGGGTTCTCACTGACCAGGAGAGATGGCGATTCGAATCGATTGCAAACCAGCTGGCGAATACCCTGTCATAAACCAGGTCTACTTAATTACGGTAGACCCAATCACTCCCAGGACGTTATGGGACATAAAGTCTCGGTCTTGCCAGCTACCCCCTCCTTCTCGGGCCGCCATGTGAGCGAACAACGAAGACGACGCTTCGTGCGCATCTTCTTGCGTCCAATCAATCCCCCACCTACCACGCCAAAGGAGGAGCGATAAAGCGAGCAAAGCCAGCCCCTAACATTCCCACGAGCCGTGGCTCACGACCGGCGGAGCCTACTATATGAACAGTACGTTCAACTTCCGACCACATTCGACAAAGTATGAGTCCTTAATCGATCGGATGGAAAGACCACAAAATCCATCTAATCTAAGCATGTTTTATTATTCAGGTTCTCAGCGGCAGCTTGTTAGTCACCCATGTGACTAACCACAAACATCCTCTCAAGTGACCGGAATCACTATCTACGGCAATCACCATACTGAGCATTTATAACCTAGACCACTAAATAGGATATGATAACAACTTCAACAAGGATATCTGTGCATCAACGGTTTCAACCACTTTCCTAAACTTAATGCATCAACATATATAAAGGACGCAAATCAATTTAGTTAGAAAGCATAGGAAAGGGTAGCATGCACCGGGGCTTGCCTTCGAAGAGGGTTAGAAGGTGCCTTGGGCCCTTTAGCGCCTTTGACGCATGTGCTCGTCTCTCTATGAACCTCCTCCTTGCTGCACCTCCAGGTGTATACTTCTCCTTCCTCATGGCTCTTTAATCTCCTCGTGCTCTCGCTCCTTCGATCCAATATGAATGTGTATGCAAAGATGAATATTAAGGAATGCATGATTTACAAGGATTGGATGAATGCATTATGATGTAGGATATTAGTAAGTGGATATATCTTCTATAGAAATACAATTATAACTACACAAGAAACCCTAATAATCTACATCAAGTAAACACCCTAACTCACAAATCACGAGAGATGGCAGCTAGACATGTTGTCGGTAAAAATAGTCCTACAGAGAGTTCTACAACTCCATATGCAGCAAACAAATACTCGTTGGAAAGCTAACAAAAATATCCACAAAACATTCCATACCACCCTAAACTGATTCTGACATTAACAGCCTCAAAAACAGAGAAAACAAAGGCTCGATTCTAATCCATTTCGCACATACAACTACTATAACTTGCCAACTACTCATGCAAACCTTACCAAACTTGACCAGCAAGCAAACTATGTCATAATCTATCAAATAAACCTATGGAACAAGCCAAAAGATAAACTAATGCACATGAAATGATATGCCCTATCAAACACTACACATGCACACTATAATTATATAAATGCTAGGAATAATAAATCGACCAAACATGTGAGGCTATCAAACTAAACATATCAACAGGTCCTAATCATGCCAGGAACAAATAGTAAACCAACCAAAAACATTTTACCCTAATATAAACATGCATTTCTAGGGTATTTCCTAGGCAACACAATTATGATAATTACATAAATACTTCAGGAAATTCTACAAAAATTACAGGAGCATTCTACTGGTCTACAAAGGCTATCATAAAAATTTCATGGCAAGATCATGCATATGCTGTCCTACACAAAAATGACAAGCTAGCAATAAATCTATGCATGAAAATACTTTGTACTATGAAAAGTGTCAGACAATAGATTTCTGAGTATGACAAGCTACTAAAACCTGTCAAAACCAATCATGCCAAAACTCACATCCAAAACCCTAGTAAATATTTTTCTATGAATTTTCTAAGAAAGCATGGTAAATAGCACATAAATCAAAAATGATATTTCCACCACAGAACCTAGGGTCAAACATATTTTTCCCATGATGCACATCACAAAACATGAACATTTTGTACAGGGACCACTATTTTATCATGCACCAAAGAAAGATACACATTTATCTATATTTCATGGCAATTACTAGCATAAATATAAATAAATATAAAAACTACCAGAAAATGGCATATCACATTTTTCTATCATAGAACGAGCATAACAAACATGAGAAAATTTGTCTCAACCAAAACGGAGCTAAAATGGCCAAGTTATGAATTTTACAAGATATGCAAGGAATTACGAAAATAAAAACATAAAGGATATTTCTTCGGACAGGCCGGACCCACGCGTCCGCTGGCACGAGGCGGGGGGGCGGCGCTGCCGGCGATGGATCTCCGCCGTCGGTGACTTTCTCGAACCAAGGGCACCGGCGTGACCTACTCGTCGGCGGATCGATTGGTGGCGGTGGCGCTGGCCGCGGTGGACGCGCTTGATCGACGGCGCGAGGCGCGGCGACGGCGGCCGCATGTCGGCGTTCTCGCCGTTCCGGTGGTGAGGCGGTCGAGTGAGGCGCGCATGGGCTTCCCCGGTCGAGGCGGATCGGATCCAAGTGTTGGTGGCCAAAGACAACGAAGCGTGGCGTGGCTTGGCGGCCGGAGCAAATGCGGCATCTGCCGGCGGCGGCGCCGGTCGCGTTAGGCGATGTGGGGCCACCGGTCCCAACCCGGCTAGGGTTTCACCATCCCGGACATCGAGGCGGTCACGCAGTCATGCTGAACAGATGGAGGAGAGACGGCCGGTCTTTGGGGTCAAGACGCGAGCCCGGCGCGCGCTCCGGCGGCGAGGCGGGCGGCGAAACCGCCCGATGGGCCGTTCACCTGTGCTCGATTTGGGACGGCAAGTGGGTTGGGAGGATGGTGCATGGGATGGCGGAGCTCATGGCATGAGAGAGCGGACGGTGGTGCGGTGGTTGGCGCGTCGCGGCGGCGGGCTTGGCTCGGCCGCTTCCGGGCGAGGGGAAAACTCGCGCGATGCGCCGTTCTCGGCTCCCATGGCTCGGCGGCTTGACGACAAGGTGGAGGGGCGATGGAGATCTTTGTAGGAGGGATTTGGGAGGCCGGGCGCGTTGCGAGCGTGCTCGGCCGGGCGGCGCCCGGCGATGGCCACGCGGCCGGTTTGGCTGCCGCTTCTTTGCTCGCCGGGCGGAAGGGAAGGAGGGGATGGAGTGCGGCGTGCGGGACGCCGCCGCTTCCCCTTCAAGGCGTGGGCACGGCAAGGGCGTCAAGGGTCACGCGACACGCGGCAGCGCCAGCGTCGGCGCGTCGTGACAACGTTGGCCGGTCGAGTTTCGAAGACAGAAAAAGTGAAGCGTCACTAAAGACCCGGTTTCAACCCTAATTCAATCTAATTTGCCCTATACCTCGAGATACGTGCAAAACTAGCCAAAGCTCATATCGAACGAAATGTTCCTTACAAAATTCTGAACATTTCACGTATACAAACTTTTTTTCCTAATTCGGCCTAGACTGAAACTACGATCGGTTGAAGCTCGACTACCCCGATGGCCAAAGCAAACCCTAATTTCATTCAAAACAAACTATTTTCGACTTTTCGAACATGATCCACCCCACCTTCATGAAACGAGCCTATAACACCTTTTGTTCTACACTAAATTACCTACATTTTTCTATGAAGGGTGCACACACATGCATAAACCCTAGCTAGGACTTTTAATCAAAACAAGACAAAGCACTATCATGTTCAAATCAAGTCAAACCAAGTCAAACTAGCATTATAAAACATAATTAGGGAACACGACCAACACCAACCTTGCTCTAAAACATCCTATGCACATCACTAAGAATAAATAAATATTAAACATCAAATTATGCAAGCATTTCATACATGAAATGACAAGGCAAAAGCATAGCAAGCAAATTAAATACATTTAAACATGCAATTGACCTCTATCATTTCATGTGCATGAATGCATATGACTAAATGATGATTATGCTCATGAAATGCTGATGCTAATGACATGCTTAACACCAGGGTGTTACAACACAAGCCTAGTAGTACTCATCACGGTAGTTATCATCGTAGTCATCATACCCACCTTGATCTGTTTAATGTGATATAGCAAGGGTGAGTCCATGTCGAACTCCGCAAGCATAGCCAGGGGTTATGAGGCTTAGAAGCTGACACTATCTTAACTGCGGTTGCTTTTAGTGTTGGTCAATTTTTAAGCTTAAGCATAAAGGAATCCCATTAACCCATTAATCACAAGTGTGAACAGATATCAACATCAATTTAATATCAACAACATAGTAAGCATGCAATTCTATCCATTGATGTCTCCAAGGCCGTTCATGACCGCGAACACGGCTGACATGTCAGTTTAATTAACTCTGCGCAGAGGTGTACACTTTACCTACGGGTCATGATTTTCACCAGAGTAGGTTCTCGACTCCCTAACCAAATGAAAACCATATAAAGTCGTTCAAAGACCCTCCTAAAAATATTAAGTGGCCAACAGAGCTACAACCCCGTTTCTCCCAATTCTGGCAATTAAACCACCAACAAAGTTAGGTAAAGCCCTTGAACAACTAGAGTCAGAGCCATGTGACCCCCATAGCTGTACTGTATATCCCGGATGATCACGAACGAATAAGTCCTTATGGAGAGCTAAGAGCTTCATAAATAAACAGCACAAGCTCTTTCGCCCTATGTACCATGGCATCAACAACTACTCATCACGATTTAATCCATAAAGCAATAAATAATGTTTGTTGGTTGAGCGCTAGCAAGTTACTACCCAAATGCATAACCCATAGGAGACAAGGATCAAGTATTCAAGACTAGGTAAGTCCTTAAGGCAAACAAGGAGGACACATGCTTCATGAATTAATATTTAAGATGAATAGGACATCAAGGATGATCCTAAGCTATACTTTCCTTGAATGAAGCCTTGAGCTTGCTGGTCTTCTTCACAATAATGCTCCGGACCGTTCCCGAATTGATCACCGTCTACTCAACCGATCACGCAGCAACACACAATCGAGTATGCAATCAAACACCAAGCAAACATGGACAAAATGAGACAACAATACACTATACAGTAAGATAACAGTTTTTGAAAAGCTCGTAAAACTACTCTACTCGTTGCTACGATCACATCGATATAAAGATCACAAAAATCGGAGCTAGAACGGTGTAGTTATGACCACTACAAGAAATCGACATTCCAAGACAAACGAATTTTGTCATGTATAGCCCAAATGTGTCACAAAAAGTGTAGTTATGACGGAATCCGTCCGTCATGGGTTTTGTCATATAATCGGCGTCACAAAATGTCTCGTGGCCAGGATTTTGGTGTTACGTCACAAAACATCAAAACATTTAGTGACGCCGCCCGTCATATAATACTACATTTTGTGACACGGGTCAACGCGTCTTGTAATACAATCTTGTGTCATATATAGTGTTTTAACCATGGTTAAGAGGTCGGTTATGCTAGTTTTTGTGTGACGATAAGAAGTCATCATGTATAGATAGTTAACCATGGTTAGAAGTCATCACATATTGTGAGGCCCTACATCTAGGGTCCAGCCCATATTAGGGGCCCAACCAAATTGAAACAATAATAATAGGGATAATAATAAACCACAAAACCAATTATATTACCATAATGACCATACAAAAAGTGCTTGTTCCGAGAACACATGTTTCATACAAACATACAACAAAACTTAAAAGAAAATGACTTCGACCAACTAAATAAATTCCAACATCTAGGACCAAGTTGTAGCCAACTGCAAGCACCAAGTTCTGCACCATACAAAGTTCCAACCCACCGGCCACCATTGCAAGTTCAAGCCGGCAACCATTGCAAGTTCCAAACAAAGAATGTCAAACAAAAAAACAAAATAATAAAGTCACCGGGGGAAAATGTACTATGCAAATAGTAACTAATGGAATCACACTTTTTATTTGATGGCATGAACTCATGTAACTCTAAAGCAATTTTCCAAAGTAATGAAAATCAATAGTATATTTTAATCATGTCAAAAAAGAATCGGTTTCGATTCCTAGTGCTACACCCAACATATCTATCATCTATGAATGTACTCACCTTGCAAATGAATGTGCTGACTTGTAGCCACCATGTACTCCATATGTCATCACCATCACCTCAATACGCAATGGATTACACCAACAAAAAAAAATATATAATCGATAACTAACCAAATAATAGTGACAATTAGACAAGAAACGAAATGATATAGAGTAGATCAACAAGATTACGGATGATAGGATTAGGAAAAAAGGTAGGATTAGATATTGATAGGATTAGGTATGCTAGCCTCGGCTTGAATAGCCATAACATTCGTGCTCACATCCATCCCCCGCCATCACTTAGATCGGCTCTAGTGTTGCATGAGTGGACGTTAACCACGGGTTCAATGGCAAATAAGTTCGCATCATAGGTCTAGTAATTTCACTCAATATTGTAGAGGCCTCGGTATATGAATAACACCCATAAGTCAACACATGTCGTCAAAATCGTATGTTCGAGAATCATCCACCGTTTGCCGTCGGCTTGAGTTTGACACAACACAATTGTTGCATAACTGCGGATGATGCTAGAACATTCGACATCGACCACGTGAAGACAAAGAACAAAGGTGCTCGTGCATCATTGGCCATAATTCAAAAGAGGCGTCCAGTGCCGCAAATGACAACAAACCGATCAAAAGCCCCAACAAGTTCACATGATTAAGAGTTAATAGTTGACTCGCACAATGGTTTCATCACAATTCATGTTTTGGCTTGGAGCATAAGGATCAAAGCATAACTCTTGTTGCAAATACGACATCATTTAGGGCATGAAATCATCGAAAGCTTTTTCGGCCTCGGGCATCAAGAAAGCTCACGGTTCCTCACAAGTCCAATCTGGCCGAGGCATGTAAGTTTCTCGATGATTCGATGAACTAAATGAGAACAAACCACATTTGTACGTCACCTTTCCAAATCCTCACAAGCCTCGGCATAAAGTACCAACTCTCAAGCTCATAGTAGGCATGGAGCCATGGCTACATCCACTCCCGACCATCCGAATGGCGGTGACCATTTGGTTGCTTGGGAATGGGCGTGAGCCATGGATTATGATTACCATGAATTCAACATAAAGGAACCTGGGCACCTCGGATTATGCATCATTGGCAATAACGGTCTACTCAATTAGACGGAATGTTATTAGTTTGAGAACGCGGCATCGGATTGATAGGATTTAGTAAGTTACTCACCAAGTGACCGAACAGAGTGTTGTATCACGGGACTAGGCTGGCAGAAAATAATGTTTTTGAGAAAGCAACATCGGTTTCATATGGGGAAAATAATGATTTGCCAGCGTAAAAGAAACCTCTCGATTCTACAAAGCAAGTTAAGACCTACAATGTACTAAAATTAGGACCTATACTAAAGATCTACGATAACCAAACCTAATCTCGTATACACGGACGGAGATTTCATACCCGAATGGCTAGCCGGAGCACAATGGCGAGCCGAGGTTGCCACGCAGCAAGATCTTTGCGAGTTCGGGTCGCCTTCAAATCGATAGGGCTCGGGTGGCGCAGGGTCGCGGGGCGATGGTGGCCTGAGTTGCTTGCGAGGTCGATGCCGCGACGACGAACGGGGTCCCGGTGCGGTGACTCTCTGCGTGACCGGCGGCGCCCCATGGCCGAGGAGGAGGAGGTCCCAGAGGGCGGGGGTTCTCAGCGGCCACTACCCCGTCACGGACGGGGTCCCGCACGGTGGACCTTCTCTTGAACGACCATGGCGCCGGCGCCAAAGCCGGGAGTGGGCTACGGCGCCGGGAGTGGGTGGTGGCGGAGGCGTCGGTGGAAACCCTAGGAGAGGAAGAGAGGAGCAGGTGAATGAATCGAGAGGAGGAGGGGCCGGGTAGGTGGGATGATAGGATAAGGTTACAAAATTTTTAGCCGCCGCTCGTGGAGCCCGTTACGCCGCTCGTTTTGCGAAAAAAGAGGGAGAGAGAGAGAGGGCAGGAGGGAGGGTTTCACTTTCATTTCAACCCTTGATCTCATCCATCCAATGGTGTAGATAGAGCTAGAGATTAAAATTTGAAATGGGGCCTTCGGGCCAGTTTTTGAAGCTCTAGATAGATCCAAATCAAAAAGTCATGAACACGTGTTTTGTAGGTCTCTTCAAGACCTACGTTCGGTATTAGAGTCAAATTTTCGTTTTTTGAACTTCGACGGCTCGAATTTCGAATTTTCAAATTTTTGCGGCTCGGGACGAGTTTTTAGGGCTCTAGGCGGCCTCCGTTTGAAAAGTCATGAACACGGAAAGTTCATAACTCATCGAGATCAACATTCCGTATTTAGGTGACTTTTGCATCCGAGCAAGCGTTCGAAAGCGTAGTTCAAAAACCACTAGTCGCCCACGAGTTGCATAAACTCTACGTGAGATACGTGGATTTGCGACTAGGGTTCACCAAAGCACTTCCTCAAATGCAAAAAGTACCTATATATGGAATGTAGATCCCGACGAGTTCTATCAACTTCGTGTTCAAAAGTTTTTCATCCGAGGCCGTTTAGTGCTCCGTTTGGTCGAGGTTTGACCAAGTCAAACGTTGGTCAATTTGAAATCGGGGCCTTCGGGCCGGTTTTTCAAAGCTCTAGATGGATCCAAATCGAAAAGTCATGAACACGTGTTTTTTGTAGGTCTCTTCAAGACCTACGTTCGGTATTAGAGTCAAATTTTTCAGTTTTCGAACTTCGGCGGGTCGAATTTGAATTTTCAAATTTTTCGCGGCTCGGGGCGAGTTTTCGGGGCCCTAGGCGGCCTCCGTTTGAAAAGTCATGAACACGGAAAGTTCATAACTCATCAAGATCTACATTCCGTATTTAGGTGACTTTTGCATCCGAGCAAGCGTTCGGAAAGCGTAGTTCAAAAACCACTAGTCGCCCACGAGTTGCATAAACTCTCTACGTGAGATACGTGGATTTGCGACTAGGGTTCACCGACACTTCCTCAAATGCAAAAAGTACCTATATATGGAATGTAGATCCCGACGAGTTCTATCAACTTCGTGTTCAAAAGTTTTTCATCCGAGGCCGTTTAGTGCTCCGTTTGGTCGAGGTTTGACCAAGTCAAACGTTGGTCAATTTGAAATTGGGGCCTTCGGGCCGGTTTTGAAGCTCTAGATGGATCCAAATCGAAAAGTCATGAACACGTGTTTTGTAGGTCTCTTCAAGACCTACGTTCGGTATTAGAGTCAAATTTTTAGTTTTTCGAACTTCGGCGGCTCGAATTTGAATTTTTAAATTTTTACGGCTTTCGGGGCGAGTTTTCGGGGCCCTAGGCGGCCTCCGTTTGAAAAGTCATGAACACGGAAAGTTCATAACTCATCGAGATCTACATTCCGTATTTAGGTGACTTTTGCATCCGAGCAATTGTTCGGAAAGCGTAGTTCAAAAACCACTAGTAAGCCCACAAAGTTGCATAAACTCTCGTGAGATACGTGGATTTGCGACTAGGGTTCACCAAAGACTTCCTCAAATGCAAAAAGTACCTATATATGGAATGTAGATCTTGACGAGTTCTATCAACTTCGTGTTCAAAAGTTTTTCATCCGAGGCCGTTTAGTGCTCCGTTTGGTCGAGGTTTGACCAAGTCAAACGTTGGTCTATTTGAAATCGGGGCCTTCGGGCGCCAAAAAGCTCTAGATGGATCCAAATCGAAAAGTCATGAACACGTGTTTTGTAGGTCTCTTCAAGACCTACGTTCGGTATTAGAGTCAAATTTTTTAGTTTTTAAGAACTTCCGACGGCTCGAATTTCGAATTTTTAAATTTTTTGCGGCTCGGGGCGAGTTTTTCGGGCCCTAGACGGCCTCCGTTTGAAAAGTCATGAACACGGAAAGTTCATAACTCATCGAGATCTACATTCCGTATTTAGGTGACTTTTGCATCCGAGCAAGCGTTCGGAAAGCGTAGTTCAAAAACCACTAGTCGCCCGCGAGTTGCATAAACTCTCTCGCGTGAGATACGTGGATTTGCGACTAGGGTTCACCGGCACTTTCTCAAATGCAAAAAGTACCTATATATGGAATGTAGATCCCGACGAGTTCTATCAACCGTGTTCAAAAGTTTTTCATCCGAGGCCGTTTAGTGCTCCGTTTGGTCGAGGTTTGACCAAGTCAAAACGTTGGTCAATTTGAAATCGGGGCCTTCGGGCCGGTTTTCAAAGCTCTAGATGGATCCAAATCGAAAAGTCATGAACACGTGTTTTGTAGGTCTCTTCAAGACCTACGTTCGGTATTAGAGTCAAATTTTTCGTTTTTGAACTTCGACGGCCTCGAATTTCGAATTTTCAAATTTTTGCGGCTCGGGACGAGTTTTTTTCGGCCCTAGACGGCCTCCGTTTGAAAAGTCATGAACACGGAAAGTTCATAACTCATCGAGATCTACATTCCGTATTTAGGTGACTTTTGCATCCGAGCAAGCGTTCGGAAAGCGTAGTTCAAAAACCACTAGTCGCCCCACAAGTTGCATAAACTCTCTGAGATACGTGGATTTGCGACTAGGGTTCACCAGCACTTTCTCAAATGCAAAAAGTACCTATATATGGAATGTAGATCTTGACGAGTTCTATCAACTTCGTGTTCAAAAGTTTTTCATCCGAGGCCGTTTAGTGCTCCGTTTGTCCGAGGTTTGACCAAGTCAAATGTTGGTCAATTTGAAATCGGGGGCCTTCGGGCTAGTTTTCAAAGCTCTAGATGGATCCAAATCGAAAAGTCATGAACATGTGTTTTGTAGGTCTCTTCAAGACCTACGTTCGGTATTAGAGTCAAATTTTCAGTTTTCGAACTTCTGACGGCTCGAATTTCGAATTTTCAAATTTTTACGGCTCGGGACGAGTTTTTTGGGGCCCTAGGCGGCCTCCGTTTGAAAAGTCATGAACACGGAAAGTTCATAACTCATCGAGATCTACATTCCGTATTTAGGTGACTTTTGCATCCGAGCAAGCGTTCGGAAAGCGTAGTTCAAAAACCACTAGTCGCCCACAAAGTTGCATAAACTCTCTGTGAGATACGTGGATTTGCGACTAGGGTTCACCAGCACTTTCTCAAATGCAAAAAGTACCTATATATGGAATGTAGATCCTGACGAGTTCTATCAACTTCGTGTTCAAAAGTTTTTCATCCGAGGCCGTTTAGTGCTCCGTTTGGCCGAGGTTTGACCAAGTCAAACGTTGGTCAATTTGAAATCGGGGCCTTCGGGCCAGTTTTCGAAGCTCTAGATGGATCCAAATCGAAAAGTCATGAACATGTGTTTTGTAGGTCTCTTCAAGACCTTTCGGTATTAGAGTCAAATTTTTAGTTTTTCGAACTTCTAACGGCTCGAATTTCGAATTTTCAATTTTTGCGGCTCGGGGCGAGTTTTGGGGCCCTAGACGGCCTCCGTTTGAAAAGTCATGAACACGGAAAGTTCATAACTCATCGAGATCTACATTCCGTATTTAGGTGACTTTTGCATCCGAGCAAGCGTTCGGAAAACGTAGTTCAAAACCACTAAGTAAGCCCACGAGTTGCATAAACTCTCGTGAGATACGTGGATTTGCGACTAGGGTTCACCAGCACTTCCTCAAATGCAAAAAGTACCTATATATGGAATGTAGATCCTGACGAGTTCTATCAACTTCGTGTTCAAAAGTTTTTCATCCGAGGCCGTTTAGTGCTCCGTTTGGTGAGGTTTGACCAAGTCAAACGTTGGTCAATTTGAAATCGGGGCCTTCGGGCCGGTTTTCAAGCTCTAGATGGATCCAAATCGAAAAGTCATGAACACGTGTTTTGTAGGTCTCTTCAAGACCTACGTTCGGTATTAGAGTCAAATTTTTCAGTTTTTGAACTTCGGCGGCTCGAATTTCGAATTTTCAAATTTTTGCGGCTCGGGGCGAGTTTTTCGGGGCCCTAGGCGGCCTCCGTTTGAAAAGTCATGAACACGGAAAGTTCATAACTCATCGAGATCTACATTCCGTATTTAGGTGACTTTTGCATCCGAGCAAAGCGTTCGGAAAGCGTAGTTCAAAAACCACTAGTTAAGCCCACAAGTTGCATAAACTCTCGTGAGATACGTGGATTTGCGACTAGGGTTCACCGGCACTTCCTCAAATGCAAAAAGTACCTATATATGGAATGTAGATCCCGACGGCGAGTTCTATCAACCGTGTTCAAAAGTTTTTCATCCGAGGCCGTTTAGTGCTCCGTTTGGTCGAGGTTTGACCAAGTCAAACGTTGGTCAATTTGAAATCGGGGCCTTCGGGCGGTTTTCAAAGCTCTAGATGGATCCAAATCGAAAAGTCATGAACACGTGTTTTGTAGGTCTCTTCAAGACCTACGTTCGGTATTAGAGTCAAATTTTTAGTTTTTGAACTTCGGCGGCTCGAATTTCGAATTTTCAAATTTTTGCGGCTCGGGGCGAGTTTTTCGGGGCCCTAGGCGGCCTCCGTTTGAAAAGTCATGAACACGGAAAGTTCATAACTCATCGAGATCTACATTCCGTATTTAGGTGACTTTTGCATCCGAGCAAGCGTTCGGAAAGCGTAGTTCAAAAACCACTAGTCGCCCCCACGAGTTGCATAAACTCTGTGAGATACGTGGATTTGCGACTAGGGTTCACCAGCACTTCCTCAAATGCAAAAAGTACCTATATATGGAATATAGATCCTGACGAGTTCTATCAACTTCGTGTTCAAAAGTTTTTCATCTGAGGCCGTTTAGTGCTCCGTTTGGCCGAGGTTTGACCAAGTCAAAACGTTGGTCAATTGAAAATCGGGGCCTTCGGGCCAGTTTTCGAAGCTCTAGATGGATCCAAATCGAAAAGTCATGAACATGTGTTTTGTAGGTCTCTTCAAGACCTACGTTCGGTATTAGAGTCAAATTTTTAGTTTTCGAACTTCCGGCGCCTCGAATTTCGAATTTTCAAATTTTTACGGCTCGGGGCGAGTTTTGAGGGCCCTAGGCGGCCTCCGTTTGAAAAGTCATGAACACGGAAAGTTCATAACTCATCGAGATCTACATTCCGTATTTAGGTGACTTTTGCATCCGAGCAAGCGTTCGGAAAGCGTAGTTCAAAAACCACTAGTCGCCCATGAGTTGCATAAACTCTCGTGAGATACGTGGATTTGCGACTAGGGTTCACCAGCACTTTCTCAAATGCAAAAAGTACCTATATATGGAATGTAGATCCCGACGAGTTCTATCAACCGTGTTCAAAAGTTTTTCATCCGAGGCCGTTTAGTGCTCCGTTTGGCGAGGTTTGACCAAGTCAAACGTTGGTCAATTTGAAATCGGGGCCTTCGGGCCGCCGTTTTTCAAAGCTCTAGATGGATCCAAATCGAAAAGTCATGAACACGTGTTTTGTAGGTCTCTTCAAGACCTACGTTCGGTATTAGAGTCAAATTTTTAGTTTTTTGAACTTACGGCCTCGAATTTCGAATTTTCAAATTTTTGCGGCTCGGGGCGAGTTTTCGGGGGCCCTAGGCGGCCTCCGTTTGAAAAGTCATGAACACGGAAAGTTCATAACTCATCGAGATCTACATTCCGTATTTAGGTGACTTTTGCATCCGAGCAAGCGTTCGGAAAAGCGTAGTTCAAAACCACTAGTCGCCCCGCGAGTTGCATAAACTCTCTGTGAGATACGTGGATTTGCGACTAGGGTTCACCAGCACTTTCTCAAATGCAAAAAGTACCTATATATGGAATGTAGATCCTGATGAGTTCTATCAACCGTGTTCAAAAGTTTTTCATCCGAGGCCGTTTAGTGCTCCGTTTGGTCGAGGTTTGACCAAGTCAAACGTTGGTCAATTTGAAATCGGGGCCTTCGGGCCGAGTTTTCAAAGCTCTAGATGGATCCAAATCGAAAAGTCATGAACACGTGTTTTGTAGGTCTCTTCAAGACCTACGTTCGGTATTAGAGTCAAATTTTTAGTTTTTCGAACTTTTGGCGCGTCGAATTTGAATTTTCAATTTTTTACGGCTCGGGGCGAGTTTTCGGGGCCCTAGGCGGCCTCCGTTTGAAAAGTCATGAACACGGAAAGTTCATAACTCATCGAGATCTACATTCCGTATTTAGGTGACTTTTGCATCCGAGCAAGCGTTCGGAAAGCGTAGTTCAAAAACCACTAGTTAAGCCCGAGTTGCATAAACTCTCGTGAGATACGTGGATTTGCGACTAGGGTTCACCAGCACTTTCTCAAATGCAAAAGTACCTATATATGGAATGTAGATCCCGACGAGTTCTATCAACCGTGTTCAAAAGTTTTTCATCCGAGGCCGTTTAGTGCTCCGTTTGGCGAGGTTTGACCAAGTCAAGCGTTGGTCAATTTGAAATCGGGGCCTTCGGGCCGGTTTTGGCTCTAGATGGATCCAAATCGAAAAGTCATGAACACGTGTTTTGTAGGTCTCTTCAAGACCTACGTTCGATATTAGAGTCAAATTTTTAGTTTTTGAACTTCGGCGCTCGAATTTGAATTTTCAAATTTTTGCGGCTCGGGGCGAGTTTTGAGGGCCCTAGGCGGCCTCCGTTTGAAAAGTCATGAACACGGAAAGTTCATAACTCATTGAGATCTACATTCCGTATTTAGGTGACTTTTGCATCCGAGCAAGCGTTCGGAAAAGCGTAGTTCAAAAACCACTAGTCGCCCACGAGTTGCATAAACTCTCTGTGAGATACGTGGATTTGCGACTAGGGTTCACCGGCACTTTCTCAAATGCAAAAAGTACCTATATATGGAATGTAGATCTGACGAGTTCTATCAACTTCGTGTTCAAAAGTTTTTCATCCGAGGCCGTTTAGTGCTCCGTTTGGTCGAGGTTTGACCAAGTCAAACGTTGGTCAATTTGAAATCGGGGCCTTCGGGCTAGTTTTTGAAGCTCTAGATGGATCCAAATCGAAAAGTCATGAACACGTGTTTTGTAGGTCTCTTCAAGACCTATGTTCGGTATTAGAGTCAAATTTTCACTTTTTCGAACTTCTAACGCCTCGAATTTTGAATTTTCAAATTTTTTTTTTGCTCGGGGCGAGTTTTTGGGGCCCTAGGCGGCCTCCGTTTGAAAAGTCATGAACACGGAAAGTTCATAACTCATCGAGATCTACATTCCGTATTTAGGTGACTTTTGCATCCGAGCAAGCGTTCGGAAAGCGTAGTTCAAAAACCACTAGTCGCCCCGCGAGTTGCATAAACTCTCTGAGATACGTGGATTTGCGACTAGGGTTCACCAGCATTTTCTCAAATGCAAAAAGTACCTATATATGGAATGTAGATCCTGGCGAGTTCTATCAACTTCGTGTTCAAAAGTTTTTCATCCGAGGCCGTTTAGTGCTCCGTTTGGTCGAGGTTGACCAAGTCAAGCGTTGGTCAATTTGAAATAGGGGCCTTCGGGCCGTTTTCAAAAGCTCTAGATGGATCCAAATCGAAAAGTCATGAACACGTGTTTTGTAGGTCTCTTCAAGACCTACGTTCGATATTAGAGTCAAATTTTCAGTTTTTCGAACTTCGGCGGCTCGAATTTTGAATTTTCAAATTTTTGCGGCTCGGGGCGAGTTTTGGGGCCCTAGGCGGCCTCCGTTTGAAAAGTCATGAACACGGAAAGTTCATAACTCATCGAGATCTACATTCCGTATTTAGGTGACTTTTGCATCCGAGCAAGCGTTCGGAAAGCGTAGTTCAAAAACCACTAGTCGCCCCGCGAGTTGCATAAACTCTACGTGAGATACGTGGATTTGCGACTAGGGTTCACCAGCACTTTCTCAAATGCAAAAAGTACCTATATATGGAATGTAGATCCCGACGAGTTCTATCAACTTCGTGTTCAAAAAGTTTTTCATCGAGGCCGTTTAGTGCTCCGTTTGGTAGAGGTTTGACCAAGTCAAGCGTTGGTCAATTTGAAATCGGGGCCTTCGGGCTAGTTTTTCAAAGCTCTAGATGGATCCAAATCGAAAAGTCATGAACATGTGTTTTGTAGGTCTCTTCAAGACCTACGTTCGGTATTAGAGTCAAATTTTCAGTTTTCGAACTTCGGCGGCTCGAATTTCGAATTTTCAAATTTTTGCGGCTCGGGGCGAGTTTTTCGGGGCCCTAGGCGGCCTCCGTTTGAAAAGTCATGAACACGGAAAGTTCATAACTCATCGAGATCTACATTCCGTATTTAGGTGACTTTTGCATCCGACCAAGCGTTCGGAAAGCGTAGTTCAAAAACCACTAGTCGCCCACAGAGTTGCCTAAACTCTCTGTGAGATACGTGGATTTGCGACTAGGGTTCACCGGCACTTTCTCAAATGCAAAAAGTACCTATATATGGAATGTAGATCCTGATGAGTTCTATCAACTTCGTGTTCAAAAGTTTTTCATCAGAGGCCGTTTAGTGCTCCGTTTGGCGAGTTTGACCAAGTCAAAAAGCGTTGGTCAATTTGAAATCGGGGCCATCGGGCGATTTTTCAAAGCTCTAGATGGATCCAAATCGAAAAGTCATGAACACGTGTTTTGTAGGTCTCTTCAAGACAACCTACGTTCGGTGAACAAATTTTTTTTCAAACTTCTCTTCAATTTTCAAATTTTTGCGGCTCGGGGCGAGTTTTCGGGGCCCTTGGCGGCCTCCTCGTTTGAAAAGTCATGAACACGGAAAGTTCATAACTCATCGAACTCATCGAGATCAAATTTTCCGTATTTAGGCGACTTTTGCATCCGAGCAAGCGTTCGGAATGTAGCGTAGTTCAAAAACCACTAGTCGTCGTTTTTTTTTTTTTTTTTCGTTTTCTTCCTAGTCAAATGAGCAATGCATCCTTAATTTTGTGAGAGTTTTCTTCTTTTTTTTTTTTGTCGTTCAACGAGGATCCAAATCGAAAAATTTAAAATTAACACAATAGTGTTTTGCCTTGGAATCTAAATTAAATGAGCAATTGACTATGAACTTAGAAACTCCAAATGCAAAAGAAAAGGGAAAAGATCAATCACAACAAAGATAATAATATACAAAAGTGAGCTAAAGACCGAATATATATATACGTACTAATACATATTAGTTGTTCTCCATCCCTACACTAGCACTAATATTAGTTGTTCTTCATCCATCCCTACATATATAATAATAAATAGGTGTTTTGCATCCATCCATGCGACCACATACATATACTAAGTTACTAACTAATCTAAAGATCGATCCTCCATCCATCCATCCATCCGACCCGGCAATACATACACATTGTTCACAAAATAATAAGCCCACTAAGCGGTGGGCTACCAAAAAGGTCGCGCGGGGTCATGCGGGGGTCTTGCGGGAGGGGCTCCCGGGGGACGCCATCACTTCTTGCCCGGGGGGCGTCATCCAATGCTGGCTGAGGTGGCCAACCTTGGACTTGATGCCCTCTAGGTCCTTGCCGAAGGCGTCCACCTTCTTACGGGTCGGGTCCTTCGGACCCGGTTCGATGAAGCTTCGGCCACCTTCGAGGAGAGAGCGGCGAGCCTCTGGTTCCAACGGCTCGGTGGCGAGGCGGTGATGGCGCTCATGAGTGCGGTCTTGGAGATCTGGAAAGTCTAAACAAAAGCGGTGTTATTAGTTTGAGAAAGCGGGATCGGTTTGATAGGATATAGTAGGTTACTCACCAAACACAATGCTATATCATATGATAAATACATAAAGAGAGTGGATATTATACCAAAAACACATTTCTATATATCATAGGATAATCTAATGACTACATCTTTGTAAAATAATGAATTTGAGAAAGGAACATAAGTTTCATAGGGGAAAATAATGATTTCTTTCTTTGTAAAAAAACCTGAGTCCTCATTGGGCTAACAACATCGTAGCCCCATTCCATCCTATGCCATCACTTAGATTAGATCTAGTGTTGCATTGGATTGGATGGTCCCCAACGGTCTTTGTAAAATCGGGGATGAGGAATGCTTTTCCCAATTTGTACCACCAGGTATTTGCAAAATCAAAGCAAATCAATTATGTGAATCTTGATCAAACACATGCCTCTTAATTTGGTGTCTACCCTTTTTCTTATATCTAATGACTGCCTTTTAATTGAAGATGAGAAACAAAAAAATGAATGGGCGGCATGGAATATGCCTATTCTTCCAGCGATCGACCATCGGCTTGAGTTAGGGGTTGATTGATTCCTAGCCACCATAATCCTTACACCCTTGGCATGTTGGCATTGGCATGTATATATTCCTTAAACCCTTGCATGCATATAATCCTTGCACCCTTCCATGCATATATTCCTTACACCCTTGCATGCATATATTCCTTACACCCTTACATGCCAAACCTTGGTGGGGCACCAAACAACCATCCTAACCCAATTGTTCTTTGAGCGATTGGTTGATACAAGCATATTGGATTCTTGACATGAATAGAGATAGGTAGAAGAACTAGTGTTCACATAAAGGCAGCCATCTCATTATTGCATTCACTAAATTATGCACATGGCCAATAACAGTCTACTCAAATTAGAAACTACCAAATTATTAGCCATCTACTTTGAAATCATTATCCATCATTGGCCAATAACGATCTACTAAAATTAGAAACTACCAAATCGGTAGCCATCTACTGAAATCATTATGCATCATTGGCCAAATCATTAGCTATCTACCTAATCATACCTCTGATTCTACAAACGAACTACCAAATCAGTAGCCATCTACTGAAATCATTATGCATCATTGGCCAAATCTCTACCTCTGCACTCGATTCTACAAATGAACTAATCTAGATTCTACAAATCAAGTTGGGTTTGAACACTTACCTCCTCTGGCGCCGGGGAGGGGCCGGCGCTCCATGATGGCAAGCCGAGCTGGGAACCGGGCCTAGGGGGGCGGCGACACATGGAGTGCCGCCGGCGCGCCCGCGGCGGCGCAGGCAGTCGTCGATTAGGCCCTCGAAGCACTCCCCTGCGGATCTCCATCGCCGGAGGCGGCAGTGCGATGCTCGCGCCGCCCTTGGCCTTGCTAGCGGTGGCCTTGGCCTTGCCCTTGGCGTTGCCCGGCCGTGGCCTTGCCCTTGCCTTGCCCCCTTGCTCGTGGAAGCCCGCCCTTGCCCCCCGACGCCGTTGCCCTTGCCCTTGCCCCCGCCCTTGCTCGTGGAAGCACCGCCCTTGCTCGCCCGACACATGGCCCTCTTCTTGGTCGAAGGCGGCGGGGGTTTTACCCCCGCCCTGGGGATCTTCCTCCTCGGCGTGCCCGCCGCCTCCATAGCACGCGGGCAGCGGCCTCGGCACGCTTGGTTGCCCGCACCGCCGGCGCCTTCTTGGAGGCCGGCGGCTTCCTCGAGTGGAGGCCATGGTCGGCGGAGGACCCGTGGCGGCGGGTCCGCGGCACTCCACATCCCCATCGCGGGGTCCCGCACGCTCTGCTTTCTCTGGGACGGACCATGGCGGTTGGTGGCGGAGCCGGGGTGGGGCTGCGGCGGCGGCGGCGGCGGAAACCCTAGGAGAGGGGAGCGGTGAATCTGAATCGAGAGGAGAGGAGGGGAGTGAATGTGACGGTGTGTGGCGGTGGGGGTGGCAGCGTTAATGTGGCCGCGGTGAATAAGGATAGAGTGGCCCGACGAGATGGGCCCACGGTCAACCCGACTCGATCTCGAATTTTAACATTCTATACTACACTCTGGGCGAATGTTCCCACGTATCGCAATGGTCAAGGCGTGAAACCTCCATCCCGCTAAATCACGGGTTCGAGACTCCCGCGCGCTTTGTTTTGCCTTTTTTTTTTGCTATTTATTTTACGTGACGGCGAATTCGTGTCACAAAACACCCAAATCCGGCGTCATAAAAACCCCGCCGCATGGGTGCCCTACGCCCACAATATATGGCGAAACGGGGTAGTATAATGTGGCGATCATTTTTCAAAGTCACAAATAGTCATGGTGTTTGCATTTTGTGACGACAACGTGTTTTCCGTTGTATTATGGCACATTATATGACGATTTTAGGCCCCGTCATGAGGTCGTTTTGTCATAAAAAATCGGTATTCTTGTAGTGGACTTTTACAAGTTTACTAGTAATAAAATAATAAACTAAATAATAATTCGAATTTGAAAGTTCAAAAACCTGACTAACAACAGTGATACTAACATATAGATTACGAAATTACGAATCTAACGAAACTTGAACGACTTTCGAATCGGATTTAAATTGACAAAGTTATGAGGATTTGAATCGGGTGGCAAAACTGTAAATACTGAAAGCGCAAGCTACCGGGCCGTTAAGATGAAAATATGCTTTCCCGAAGGCATAGCGTAAAAGCTGAAACACACCAAGGACTCTTACGGAATTAACCGTAGACAGCGGGGTTTAACTTGCAAAAGTGCAGGAACGAAGGGGTACCTTGGATTGATGGCGGTCGGATTTTATTTCAACGGCCGAGATTAGAGCTGGGGTGACTGGGCGGCGCTACTCGCCGGAGTTGACAGAGATGGTGGCGCCATGGATGGCCCGCGGCGAGCCAGCCGGATTAATCGGTTTGGCCGCTACTGAGGCACCGTTTGGCGCGATTGGGCTCAAAAGAAAGAGGAAGACGACGCGATCTCACGGACCGAAATCGAGGGACGAATCGGTCTCGAGGATGACGCACCTACCGCGGGTGGCGGATGGTGACGATCTGTCCTCGCCGGCGATGCGAATCAAGCCAAAAGGACCGGTTAGGCGGCACCAAAGCGTGCACAAGTTCAAAGCAAAACTAAGGGCTTACTTACGGCGAGGTTGAGACGAAGCTTGCGGCAAACCGAGCTCCGACGGCGGAATCCGGTGATGGCGGCGGTGCTAGGGCTTGCGGCTGCGGAAACTCGAGCGTGGCTGCGAGTAGATGGAACGAGGGGGGTCCGAGGACGCGGTGAGGATTTATAGGGCTTCAACACGGGTTGCATGCGGGCACCGGTGGTCGGGTCGGTGTTTCCATCCGACTCGAGCTCGAGTTGGGTCGGCCTTGACTTCGGTGAAGGGAAGGGAAGAGGCTGCGAGCCCTCGGTCGGCCCTGACAAAGGAGGAGGCAAGTCTTTATTCTTTCTTTGTGAAATGGACCGCCCAAGAAGGTTTTTCGTATGCGCGCTCGATCAAGATCAACAGTCGGCCGGTCTTTGGGCTGAATTGCCGGGGAAGAAGAGGAAATAAATAGATGGCCTTTTCTTTTATTTAAATTTGCTTTTCAAATGAAATTTTCGAAATCGATTCCTACCAAAACGAAAAACAGGCATCACATAAATAAAATATGCGCCAAAGATGAGTGCACAACATGTTTCTATCTCATGACAAATTTTAATTTCATAAAATTTATTTATTTCCTAAATTCCATGCATCACGAAAAATTGCATAATTAAATCAATTTGGCTATTTTAAGATCATGCAAAAATTTCGGGTGTTACAAATCTACCCCCTAAAGAAAATCTCGTCCCCGAGATTTGGTTGTGCTTACTCAAACAGTACCGTGAATAATTCTTCCTCAATTCATCTTCTCTTTCCCATCTTTGCCTCTCGCCTCCGAATATCGGTTCCATCAACTTTGCACATCCGAATAGCTCGGCTTCTAGTGATTCTCTCTGCGCCTCCAAAATCCTTCTTTGGAAACTCCTCATAGGTAAGATCTTTCTCAACACTAAGCTCATCCAATGGAATTTGTTCCTGGTACTTTCGCAAACACCTCTTGAGTTGAGACACGTGGAACACATTATGCACCGGCAAAACAAACTAGCGAGCAACTCTAACTCATAAGCCACTTCTCCACATCTAGCTGATATCCGGAAAGGACCAACATACCTTGGAGCTAACTTTCCTTTCATATTAAACCTCTTAACATTCCTCATCGGAGACACCTTCAAGTAGACATAATCACCCACTTCGAAACTCAAGTCCTTCCTTCTATTATCAGCATAACTTTTCTGGCGTGTCTGGGCTACTCTCAGATTCTCTCTAATCTTCCTTGTTCTTCTGCAATTCTCAGCACATCAGTTCCAAATACCTGACTCTCTCCTGCTTGATTCCAAAACAATGGTGTTCTGCACTTACGCCCATACAAAGCCTCAAACGGTGCCATCTTGAGACTTTGTTGATAGCTGTTATTATAAGAGAATTCAGCATAAGGCAAACTCTTATCCCAGCTAGTACCATACTATAAAGCATAAGCCCTCAACATATCCTCAAGTATCTGATTAACCCTTGCTGTCTGTCCATCAGTCTGTGGATGAAAAGCCGTGCTAAAGTTCAACCGGGTTCCTAAAGATTCTTGTACCGAATGCCAAAAGTGAGATGTGAACAGCATACCTCTATCAGACACAATCCTACTGGGAACTCCATGCAAACACACAATCCGTTCCATGTACAACTCAGCTAACTGCAATCCGGTATACCTGGTCTTGACGGGTAAGAAGTGAGCAACCTTTGTCAATCGATCCACTATTACCCAAATAGAGTCATAACCTTTCTGTGTACGCGGCAAACCCACTATGAAATCCATTCCAATCTCATCCCACTTCCATTCAGGAATCCGCATTGGTTGCAACAGTCCAGCAGGTCTCTAATGTTCTGCCTTCACCCGTTGACATCTATCACACAAAGCAACATACTCCGCTACATCCCTCTTCAAGCCATACCACCAGTACCTCTCTTTAAGATCAAGATACATCTTAGTACTACCAGGGTGAATGGAATAGGCTGACTCATGTGCTTCTCTCATGATTGCATCTCGAATAGACTTCACCTCAGGCACACAGATTCTCTTTTCGAACCACAAAGTACCATTATCATCAATGCGAAAGCCAGGTGCTTTACCAATGACTACATTGTCAGCTATTTCCTTCAGCTTCTCATCCTCTAACTAACCTCTTCTTATCTCTTGTTCTAAAGTAGGAGTTACTTCAATCTCCATAGTATTAAAGACAACACCTAGATTCAATTGTTCAAATTCTAGACATAATTCCTCGACTCAAATTGTCATTTGCAACCCATTAACATACCTCTTTTCTGGCAGAGTGCATACGCAACAAGGTTGGCCTTTCCGGGATGATAGTGCACTTCCGGATCATAATCCTTGATCAACTCCAACCACCGATGTTGTCTTAAGTTCGTCGGATCGAGTAAAGATGTACTTCAGACTCTTGTGATCAGTGTATATATCACTCTTATGGCCTATCAAGTAGTGTCTCCAAATCTTTAAAGCATGAACAACTGCTGCTAGCTCTAGATCATGTGTAGGATAATTCAATTCATGTTTCTTTAGCTGCCTAGATGCATAAGCAACAACCTTTCCTTCTTGCATAAGAACACATCCCAACCCGAGACGAGAGGCATCACAGTATATAGCAAACTTCTTACTCAGATCTGGCAATACTAAAACAGGAGCAGTAGTCAACCTCGTCCTCAGTTCTTCAAAACTAGATTGACACTTATCAGACCACACAAACTTTGCATCCTTCTCTAACAGAGCAGTCATAGGCTTAGCAAGTTTAGAGAAACCTTCAATGAATCTCCTGTAGTAACCAGCCAACCCAAGAAAACTACGGATCTCACTCACATCAGTAGGTGGTTTCCAATCCAACACATCCTTCACCTTTCCTGGATCCACTGATATTCCACCATTAGAGACAACATGACCCAGAAAGGACACTTCCTTCAATCAGAACTCACACTTACTGTGCTTAGCATACAACTGGTGCTCTCTAAGCTTCTGTAAGACTAACCTGAGATGCTCAGCATGTTCTTCCTCAGACTTGGAGAATATCAGGATATCATCAATGAATACCACCACAAATTTATCCAGATACTCCATGAACACCTTGTTCATCATGTACATAAAGTAGGCAGGAGCATTGGTCAACCCAAAGGACATAACTGTGTACTCATACAATCCATACCTTGTAGTGAAGGCAGTCTTAGGTACATCTGAGCTTCGAATCTTCAGCTGATGATAACCAGAACGAAGATCAATCTTTGAGAACACACAAGCACCTCTTAGCTGATCAAACAAGTCATCAATTCTGGGTAGAGGATACTTATTCTTGATAGTAACTTCATTCAGTGAGCGATAATCCACACACATTCGCTGAGTACCATCCTTCTTGTCCACAAAAATCACAGGAGCTCCCCAAGGTGATGCACTAGGACATATGAAACCTTTCTCCTGCAACTCCTTCAATTGTTTCTTAAGTTCCTCTAATTCAGGACCCCCCATCCTATATGGACGCTTAGCAATAGGTGTAGTGTCAGGCAATAATTCACTAATAAACTCAATGTCACGGTAAGGTGGCATACCTGGAAATCATCGGGGAAGACATCTGGGAACTCATCAACAACACGATCCTGATGATTAACACCTTCACTGTGCTGGTTCACTATGGCTGTAGCTGGTGGTTGCACTGTTACATTAACACTGATATGCTCTCCAGTAGGTGACATGAGCCTAACGATCCTCCCTTTGCAATCAATTGACACCTTGTGCTTATCCATCCAGTCCATTCCAATGATCATATCAATACCGGAGGTTCTCAACACAATAGGCTCAACTGAAAATCTACCCCCTTAAAGTAAGGCTAACGAGGGGCAACTACATGTAGCTTGCATTGTTCCACCCCGTGAGTTAACTTGCATGTTATATTTCAAAGCTACCATGGGAATGCTATGGTTTCTAACAAACATCCGGGATATGAATGTACGCGATGCTCCGAGAATCAAAAAGTAATCGTAGTAGAGACGAGTTGATGGTGAGCGTTACCCATCATGATTCGGGCGCCTCCGCACGGTCTCGGCCAGACACATTGTTTGTTTGCGTCCATAGCGGGGCTTCGATTACTATTGTTGGGCTTCGAGGTGTCTCAGGATTCATCCTCTGGGGGCACCGATTAACAAAGTGTCCTTCATCACCACAAACGGAAACATCCGAGAGGAGCATTGGGACCACCGGTCTTCCACGGAGTAGCATTTGAACGGCGGTGCTGGCGATTTCCCCTTTGTCGATTCTCGAAGCGTTGCGGATCTCGATTCCCTTGAGAATCTTGTGACGGCTGGCGATTGTTGTTCTTGGTTCCACCGATTATTGGGGTACCTCTGGCGATTACCTGGCGAGGATTGAAGCGGGGCGTGAGTTGCTTGATGAAGCCTCTCCCTTCATTTTCCTCTTCTGTCCCGCTCACTACGCCAGATTATCCAACTTGATAGCATCATTCACTAGCTCTTGGAAATTCTCATATCTCCCACCAGACAACTGCAACTTGAGGTCATAGTAAATACCCTTGAGGAAGAGACATTGCTTATTCTTGTCATCCCTCACTTCTTCAGGAGCATAGCGAGTCAATCGAGTGAAAAGCATCATGATACTCAGCAAATATGCGCCCCATGCGGAGATTCCTAAACTCTTACGCCTTTTTATGTCCATCGTACCTTCGAGGAATATGATGAGCCTTGAAATCATCCACAAAATGGCGCCAAGTGATTGCGGGAGCATTATTGGGACGGCGGCTGTAAGACTCCCACCATATCCGAGAAGCTGCACCACGAAGGCGCCCGAAGAGCATACAACACCTTACGTTGGTCATCACATTGAGCAATGTTGAGTTGCTTCTCCACTGCCCGGAGCCAATCATCCGCCTCCATTGGATCAGCGGCATGAGTGAACACTGGAGGACGGCCTTGTAAGAACTCCCTAAGCTTGTCCCTTGGTGGTTGTTGACACCTGTTATAGTATAATATTAATAGTCAACTAAACATGAAATAAGGGCGTGAAATGAATATCAACATAGACTAGGGGTCTAACTAACATAATTCCACGAGCTTTGGTGATTTATATCTTTTCGAGGGACTTAACGGATAAACACCGAGAAGAATGGAGAAAGTTCCTAATATATCTCACATACGATGACAAGACTTAACCGTGAAGTAACTCGACCCAAAAAAGTGGACTAAAACATTCTAGAAGGTACCGGAGGACACCGGAAGAAACACGAAGCCGGGAAGCTTTCGGACCTGGCGGCCGCCAGCCATTTAGGCCGGCCGCCGGTGGGTCCTCCCCTGTCATCCTCTCCTTTCTATGGCGGTTTACCACCGACATTGAGGTTGTATCTACACACGTTGCCAAGGTCGGTTTGATCCAAGGGCTATCATTCATCGCCAAGGCCTATATAAGAAGACCCCCACGACCCCAGGGTGAAACCCTAATTCATTCTATCTCATTCTATTCATTATCTCTCAGTTGTAGAGGTGTCCCAATGTAAGGATAACCTCTCTCTGGGATTAGTGAATTAGAAGTAGATTAGAAGAAGATTAGCCATGTAATTAGAAGTAGATTAGACATGTAATTAGAACTAGATTAGATCTAACTTAGATCTAATCAAGAGTAAAAGAGAGAGGAGTTATGCTCTTGTTCTGGAGATGTCTTCAGAGTATGGTATGTCTTTATATCTTCTCTACAAGACTTATGATTCATATATTTACTATCTCTATTCACTTCCATACCTTTCATATATGGTTAAGTATAGTTGTTATATTATTGCATGGGATCTCCGCTCGTATTGAGGGCTCTAGTTATGCAAGGTAGCTAGAGTAGTAATCGATAGTGCAGACATGGTGTCTAGGCTATAGGTTACCTGAGGTTGCGCCAAATCCCACGGATAGTTGTGGTAGCCCCAGGGGTGACAGCTCTATAAGGCCTTTGTAGTCCACCACGTTCGGATTGGTGTTTCGTAGAGCTTCTGGCAGCCTTCTCCCAACTACCTTCTTCCCAGTCTTTCTCGAGAGTTGGGACGGACCTGCTGCTCCAAAGTGCATTAGTATAATTGCCATCATAGAACCTAAGTAATAGAGAATTACCCAGGAACCTTGATCTCTCCATTTGACCTCTTGATTAGTTTAATTATTCTTTGATATTTTAGGTAGGTTATTATTTTATGCTTTACTTATCCTTTAACAATTACCCCCTCACTATAGTCTAGTGATTTGCTAAGTTAGTGGATACATGATTGTGACTTATTAGAATTCTTTAGCCAAAGCTTCCCTGTGGATACGATACTCTAGAATACTCATCCTAGGGAAAAGCTACAATGGTAGGTGTTCTATGCGCTTGCAGAATCCTTCATATTCTTTTAGCACTTAACAAATGCCAACAGTGGTTGAGCTTGGGGAATCCCTCCAGCTTGCACTGACTGCATGAACTGAGTCATAGTCTGCATCATCTGGTTCATCAAATCCTCTGAGGTCACTGCACCACGACCTCTACCATGACCACGGCCTCTGCCACGAGCAGCCATCTGTTAACCAACAACACATACATGAGCTTTAGGATTCCTCTCAAAGATAGAAAACATGAGATATGAAAGTTAACAGTTTTCTGGACGAAGTTTCATGACATCAGTTCAGTATTTCGACAATATCTGGAGTTCCAGAAACCCAAACCAGACGTTCTTTATACCGTTGGAAAGCTTACGAAATTCTCTACAAAGTTCATGTGTATCACTTTTCCAGATTTTATCATTTACCAGGTCAAAACCGAGAAAAACAGTAAGCTTGCAGAATTTCCTGGCAGAACAGAAACCTCAACTTCCAACAGTCATAACTCATAGCTCATAATAGATAATAAGGTGCATGATAGGTCGTTGGAAAGCTACAGAAGTCTAGTTTTATCCATTAAATTTTCATCCAAATCTCTCGAACCAATAAATAGATATACCAGATTCATTGCAGACTGCTCCAGAACAACAGCAGGGACAGAAACGAGATAACCAACCCAAAATGCATATGTATTAACTATAAGCTTAATATTCTTAATTTTAGAACTTGGGGACATGCCCACAAAGCTCCAGCACTCATTACAAACTCCAAATCACTCAAAAAGCATAATAATAACGCGAAAGTCACACCAAAGTTCACCAAGCACACAAGACTCAACTTACTAGTCTCGAAACGTGCTAACGACTTTATGGATAGGGAGGGGTACTAAAACTTATAGACGTGGTGGGGGTCAATCTCATCATGGATTGGTGGTTCTCCAATAGCCTCTACAGAAGACTCTAGTTAGTAGGAGTTTTCACAATGAAGTTAGTACCTAAACCAAAAAGTTTCACAAATAATCAAGGAGGCATGAATAGAGCAAGAGAGCTAAAAACGACCATTCTATCTAAGGCTTGTGTCCTACTGATCGACCTCGACTTTGATACCAACTTGTCATACCCATTTTTAAAGGACAAAAATGAGTATAGAATACATATGTGCCCAGAGATCAATCTCACATATGTATGACAAATTACTGGAGTATCATAACCGAAACTTTATTACATAGCGAATAATATCCAATACAAGAATAAATTCAAAGTTCTAGCACAAACGGAAGACTGATAGAAACACTCCATGGTTGCTCCAACTCCACAGGGATAGCCAACTGGTTGACACAAGCCTAGTAGTACTCATCACGGTAGTTATCATCGTAGTCATCATACCCACCTTGATCTGTTTAATGTGATATAGCAAGGGTGAGTCCATGTCGAACTCCGCAAGCATAGCCGGGGGTTATGAGGCTTAGAAGGCGACAATCGCCTTAATCTGCGGTTGCTTTTAGTGTTGGTCAAGTTTTAAGCTTAAGCATAAAGGAATCCCATTAACCCATTAATCACAAGTGTGAACAGATATCAACATCAATTTAATATCAACAACATAGTAAGCATGCAATTCTATCCATTCTTTGTCTCCAAGGCCGTTCATGACCGCGAACACGGGGTGACATGTCGGTTTAATTAACTCTGCTTGCGAGGGTGTACACTTTACCTATGGGTCATGGTTTCCACCGTAGTAGGTTCTCGACTCCCTAACCAAATGAAAACCATATAAAGTCGTTTAAAGACCCTCCTAAAAATATTAAGTGGCCAACAGAGCTACAACCCCGTTTCCCCAATTACGGCAAACCACAAACATAGTTAGGTAAAGCCCTTGAACAACTAGAGTCGAGCCATGTGACCCCCATAGTCGTCTTGTATATCCCGGATGATCACGAATCGAATAAGTCCTTATGGAGAGCTAAGAGCTTCATAAATAAACAAAGACAAGCTCTTTAAGCCCTATGTACCATGGCATCAACAACTACTCATCACGATTTAATCCATAAAGCAATAAATAATGTTTGTTGGTTGAGCGCTAGCAAGTTACTACCCAAATGCATCCCATAGGAGACAAGGATCAAGTATTCAAGACTAGGTAAGTCCTTAAGGCAAACAAGGAGGACACATGCTTCATGAATTAATATTTAAGATGAATAGGACATCAAGGATGATCCCAAGCTATACTTGCCTTGAATGAAGCCTTGAGCTTGCTGGTCTTCTTCACAATAATGCTCCGGACCGTTCCCGAATTGATCACCGTCTACTCAACCGATCATGTAGCAACACACAATCGAGCATGCAATCAAACACCAAGCAAACATGGACAAAATGAGACAACAGTACACCATACGGTAAGATAACAGTTTGAAAAGCTCATAAAACTACTCTACTCGTTGCTACGATAACATCGATATAAAGATCACAAAAATCGGAGCTAGAACGGTGTAGTTATGACTTTTACAAGTTTACTAGTAATAAAATAATAAACTAAATAATAATTCGAATTTGAAAGTTCAAAAAACCTGACTAACAAAGGATACTAACATATAGATTACGAAATTACGAATCTAACGAAACTTGAACGACTCGAATCGGATTTAAATTGACAAAGTTATGAGGATTTGAATCTGGGTGGCAAAACTGTAAAATACTAAAAGCGCAAGCTGCTGCTGTTAAGATGAAAATACGCTTTCCCGAAGGCATAGCGTAAAAGCTGAAACGCGCCAAGGACTCTTACGGAATTAACCGTAGACAGCAGGGTTTAACTTGCAAAAGTGCAGGAATGAAGGGGTATCTTGGATTGATGGCCGTCGGATTTTATTTCAACGGCCGAGATTAGAGCTGGGGTGACTGGGCGGCGCTACTCGCCGGAGTTGACAGAGATGGCGGCGCCATGGACGGCCCGCGGCGGAGCTTCGCCGGATTAACTGGTTTGGCCGCTACAGTGCACCATTTTCGATGCGATTGGGCTCAAAAGAAAGAGGAAGACGACGCGATCTCACCTGGACTGAAATCGAGGACGAATCGGTCACGAGGATGACGCACGGCTGCGGGTGGCGGACGGTGACGATCTGTCCTCGCCGGGGATGCGAATCAAGCCAAAAGGACCGAGTTAGACGGCACCAAAGCGTGCACAAGTTCAAAGCAAAACTAAGGGCTTACTTACGGCGAGGTTGAGACGAAGCTTGCAGCAAACCGAGCTCCGACGGCGGAATCCGGTGATGGCGGCGGTGCTTGGGCTTGCGGCTGCGGAAACTCGAGTGTGGCTACGAGTAGATGGGAACAAGGGGGGTCCGGGGACGCGGTGCTGCTAGGATTTATAGGCCTTCAACGCGGGTTGCATGCAGGCACCGTGGTCGGGTCGGTGTTGCCATCCGACTCGAGCACGAGTTGGGTGCTGGCCTTGACTTCGGTGAAGGGAAGGGAAGAGCTGCGGGCCCTGCTGGTCAGCCGGACAAAGGAGGAGGCAAGTGTTGTTGCTGCTGCAGCGAAATGGACCGGCCCAAGAAGGTTTTCGGGCGCAGGCTCGGTCAAGATCAACAGGTCGGCCAGGTCTTTGGGCTGAATTGCCAGGGAAGAAGAGGAAATAAATAGATGGCCTTTTTCTTTTATTTAAATTTGCTTTTCAAATGAAATTTTTGAAATCAGATTCCTACCAAACGAAAAACAGGCATCACATAAATAAAATATCTTTGAAAGATGAGTGCACAACATGTTTCTATCTCATGACAAATTTTAATTTCATAAAATTTATTTATTTCCTAAATTCCATGCATCACGAAAATTGCATAATTAAATCAATTTGGCTATTTTAAAATCATGCAAAAATTTCGGGTGTTACAGTAGGACCGTAGTCGGAGCTTCCTAGCCCCCTTCTCATCCCTTTCTATGGCTAGTGTTCTGATGTCCCACAATAAATAAACCTTGAAGTATCTTTGATCCATAGATCTATTAGAGTAGACATAAACTTTCTCTCTCTCCCCACAAACCCATAGTTATCCTTGGACGACTTATTACCTTGATTAGTGCACTTCACGTTCCCCGTGGAAATCGATACCTTGGAATACTCTCGGGTGAAAGCTACATCGGTATCCGTGCGCTTGCGGATTTTTCTGTGTGCATTAATTTATACCAACAAGCTTTTAAAGCCAAGGTCGGGGAACGGTAGGCGTGCTAATCTCGAACCAAGTTCGTCCTTTTACCCTTTTTATCTTTTTACCACTATCCCTTCCACATGGATTTCACTCCAATATATAAATTCTTTGCTCCAAAGGGCGACTTGTTGGAGCCTCCACCATCATCACACCCCATTCTTACAGATGGCTATGAGCTTCGCCCTGCTCTGATAGCCAAGGTGCAAGATCAATCCTTCTCTGGTTTAGCAGATGAAGATCCATACGCTCACCTTAAAGAATTCGAGCAGTTGTGTTCTTGTCGGAGTATTCCTGGCATGACACAAGAGACCATTAAATGGAAGTTATTTCCGTTCTCCCTTAAGGGAAGAGAGAAAAAGTGGTATGCTCATTCTGTAGGAACCGTAAATGGAAATTGGGATGAACTTCTAGAAAAATTTTGTCGTGCTTTCTTCCCACTTTATAAAATTGCAGACCTTAGAATTGAAGTGCTTACATTTAGACAAAAAGAGAAGGAGACTCTAGGCGCAACCTGGGCTAGATTCACAAGCCTTACCAATTCCGGCCCAAACCTTTCCTTGCCAGACCATGTCTTGTACTATCATTTTTTACCTCGGCCTTAATAAGGAAGCTGCTCTGCATCTAGACATCGCTTTAGGAGGTTCATTCTCACATAAAATTGCTAGTGAGGGAAAAGCCATTCTTGAGAGAATTCTTGAAAACACCCCATACACTAGCATCTATAATGAATTCCCTGAAGAAGAAGTCGAGTTAAGCCCCGAACCAATAGAGGAGGAACATGCAACCAAATTGGAACTCCCAGTTGACTCTTCTAATATTTTGGTTGTTGAAACACCTCCTGATAAGGGAACACAAAGCCAATTAGAGGATGATGAACCATCACCTTTAGAGCTTCCCTTTGAATTCGAGGAAGACATCTTTGAAGATTATGGAAACACCTCGAATTTTCCTATCCAAGCGAGACCTCTAGTAAAGACCACTCCACATGATCAAATAGAAGAATCTATTAGCATAGAACACCTCAAAAGCCTTTCAGCAATTATGAGTTATGAATGGTTAACGAAGTTATCACCCGAGATTATTCAAGTCACCTCCCATTCAACCATTCTTCTATGCCAAATTAGAGGGTCTGCTAGAAAAGTCCACTACAATCCTTCTGTTGGGATAAACATTATTTCAAAAAAGTTACTTGATATTCTTTATCCCGACACGCCCTTAACTCCATCACAAAAAAAAACTTCTACAAGGCCCATCGAGGATTTATTCTTGAAAGCCATGGAGTTTTAAGGGCTATTCTGTTAGAATCAACAACTCGAGTTATGTTTAGATTTTCATATTTATGACATCTCAGAAGTTGATCTCTTGATTGGCAGACCAATCATGAGACTTTTACAGGAAGAACTTAGACTTCAAGGTTGGGAATTCCACCATGACTATTCCTCTTGATCGATCTATTAATACGTTAGTGAAATCCGGACCGAACAAGACCCTATTGAGGAGGTCTTAATGGCATCTCTACAAGAGATGGCCCAACCATCCTTCGACGTTGAACACTTCGTTCAAGAAGAAGAAGAAGAGCTCGGTAGAACCCATTGAGCTAGACGAAACCGAACAACCTCCACCTCCTTCAATAGAACTAAAACCACTTCCTCCTCGGATTAAAATATGTCTTCCTTCATAATAATCGAAAACTCCTGCCATTATCGGCGACAAGCTTTCCCAAGAAGAGAGACCGATAAACTTGTCACCGTCCTAGAAAGACATAAAAAGCCATAGGCTACTCACTTGGAGACCTCATAGGGATTAGCCCCACACTCTGCATGCATCATATCCCTATTGATCCAGATGCATCACCCACTAGGGAACCACAACGTAGACTTAACAGAGCTATGCGAGAAGTTGTTAATAAAGAAGTCCTTAAGCTCCTACACGTTGGGATTATTTATCCCGTGCCACATAGCGAGTGGGTTAGCCCTGTCCAAGTTGTGCCAAAGAAGGGAGGAATGACGGTCGTTAGGAATGAGAAGAATGAACTTATTCCTCAACGAACCATCACAGGGTGGCGCATGTGCATTGATTACCGAAAACTCAACAAGGCTACAAAGAAAGATCACTTCCCGTTACCCTTCATTGATGAAATGTTGGAACGGCTTGCAAATCACTCTTTCTATTGTTTCCTTGATGGTTATTCTGGTTATCATCAAATTTGTCACACCCGGGTTTAACAACAAACCCGAGTATTATCTATATGTGTGCCTAGGAAGTCAAATCACACATATAGCGACAAATTCAAAAATATCAAGAGACAATGCTTTAATATAACGAACAGTAATAGTCAAACTTACATATCAGAGTAGCGGAAATATATATTCTAATCTTCAAGCGAAGCCTCCGAACCCACGAGGGGCGGTTGGATGGGGGTACACACGCCTAGATCTTCTCGGCAAAAACTCTCTAGCTCCATCGTCCGTACCGTCCTGGATTTTCCAAATAATGAAAAGTAAAGCAAGCGTGAGTACATATCGTACTCAACAAGCATAACATGGGGTTATGAAGCTCAAAAGGCCGACACTGGCTTACTGCGTTTAGCACTTTTAGTAAGTCAATTATTAGCATTCAATATCATCAAGTTCTGCTTAAGCCCCTTGTCCCACATGATCATAAACATGAGTAGCTTCATCTTGCCATTATCACCATCACGGTTAGCCATTCTCATCATCATATCCATCTCTCATTCATCATCATAGTAGCCCGGCTATTTTGTGAGTTTTTCGGGCCGCTCGTGGCCAGTGAGCACGGCGATATATCGGTTTGATCAAACTCTGCTTGAGAGGTGTACACTTTCACCGTGGAGCCGTGAATTGCCCTTTCGCCTCGAGGCCCGTCGACCTCTTAACCCACTACCAAGGTAGGTCGGCGGGGTTCACTATGAAGCCTTTCACGATTCCGTCTAACAAGTTAGGGCCGCTAGGTTTCCTCGGCAGACAGATATAGAGAACCCCCTTTCACATGGCACACTCCCTCAAGGCTATACACACGTGAACATAAGCATTACTATACCCAAAGTGGCGAGGCCCTTGATGCCCTCTAGGGGTAACCTCTAACAAGCTAGACAAGATCCCGGGTGCGAGCTAAAACCGAGCCATATAGCCCTCACGGTTGTACTATAAATCCCGCTTTTGCCCTACGATAAGTCCTTCCACGGAGGGCCAAGAGCACCATTGCTCACTTGCCCTAAAGTTCAAATTTGCCATTATCATTCTTTATCACCATTCTCATATCCTTAGTCATTAGATCATGTTCATTTACGTTGAGCACTAGCAAACTACCCACAATGCAAGTATCCCACAGGTGTCAAGGAACAAGGTATCAAATTACTAGGATAACCTTAGGGGTAACAAATTGAGACACATGCAAAATGATTAAATGATTATTAAGATAAATAGGACAACAAGGAGGATCCCATGCTATACTTGCCTTAATTTAGATCCTTCTTCAAGTCCAAACCTTCAAAGTAGATCGTTCTTAATCATCAACTCCTTCTAGATCACCGGTGTAAAGCTCATCGACTAATCGATCAACAAGGCAACAACACGCGTTCCAAGTGCATTCATACAAGACAAACATAGCTATTATTAGAACAATACACCAACAATATGAAAACAAGATAAAAAGTTTATAAAAAGGATCTACGTCTCACTACGATCACGCAGACGCGAAGATCCACGAAATCGGAGCTAAGACGTGCGAGTTATGAATTAAACAAGATTTCCTATAAAAAATAATTAATTACATCTAACTTCGAATTTTAAAAGCTTAAAACCTACTGAACAGTATTACTAATATGTAGAGAATTTTGTTATGAACCTAACGCAAGTTGAATGGGTTGAATCGGAGTTAAAATGAGCATTTTATGAGCAAATTACTGCAGTTGGCAAAACTATAAATAAAGTTTTAGGTTTTTAAAAATAAGTAAACCTGAAATAGAAAAAGATTTAGATTTAGAGCATAAAATCTATGAATTGCAGGGGCTATCTCGTAAGCTTACGAGACACAGATAAATAACCATGGATATAGAAAAACGATAAGGGCTTGACTGCAAAATCGTGCGCATACTATGCTACGGACTCAGTTCATGAACCGTAGGCCAAGGAGATGCTGTGAGAGCAGTCCACCATGGACCGTGGCCATGCTCAACATGTATTTGTGTATTGTATTTCTAGAAATATTTTTCTAAAGGAAAACGGCCATAATGTGATTGTGATGTCATGGTTATGTCATCAAGCTAATAAGAAAGCTAACAACAGAAGAAGCATAGCACGCACGGCGGGCTATTTGCTGTGTGGCATTGCGGTTGTGCGCTCGTGTGCTACGAGATGAGCGCAGGGGATGTAGAGGCTCACCACTCAGCCGATGGTGGAGCATGCGACTGTGACTGCTGAACCAAGACGGAGGAAAGTTGGTCTGGGGCGGACGACGGCGATGGCTGACGGCACTACTGCCGATGGTGGGAAGCTCGCCGGCAAGCATGGAATCAAGGCCTACGGGCCACCATTTGACAAGAAAAGGGCACTGGATCGTAGAGGAGGTCAAGGCGAACTCGTCAGGGCCCAAATCGCGGCAGCGGAGCGACGCTGGCGCGGAGGCGGCCATGGCCGACGGCGGGCCTCTCCGGTAAACAAGGAAAAACGACCAAACAAGCCGCGATACTCGAAATTAAAAAGCACGGGGGAAGATATGAGGTATCCGCGGGCCCACCTTCGTGAACAATCGGTCGGAGATGATGCAAGGGTGACGAATCGCGGTGAACAGCGGACGTCGGATGTTCTGCAGAGAAACGGAGCCGGTGCTGAGCGATTTCGGCGGGGAAGAAAGGGGAAACAAGGTCAGGACGTTCAATGTCGCGAGTAGATACACGGAGGCTCACCTAATTGGATGGAGAGGCAGCGCACGACGGTGATGAACACGGCGGACGGCGGAAACAGCGACTCCGTCCGGGGCGAGCGCTGCTGCGGTTTCTGCGTAGTTGCTGCGCTTCGCGAGTTCGAGCGACGAGTGCGGTTTGGAGCGGGGCACGGGGTGTGGTTCCCTTTGTGTCGAGGCCGAGGGACGCGGGGGAGGGAAGACGCTCCCACGTCGCGACGGCGCGGGGCTCAGCGGCGGTTGCAGCGCGAGCGAAACAGAGAGCAGAGGAAGAGAGGAGCGTGGCAGCAGTTGCCAAACGGACTGGGCCGGCCCAAGAAGAAATTTGAGAGGAAGGGAAAAGAAGGAAAAAGTCTACTTTCGGTCCCCAACTTTTGCGAAGTCCGATTTTGGTCCTCAACTCCAAAACCGGACAAAACGGGTCCCTCAACTTTTGAAACCGTGCAGATTTTCGTCCCGGCGGTTTTGGACGGTGGTTTCGCTTCTGATAACTCCGGTTTTGCTACAAAGGACCGTGGTTTCGTTTTTCCTTTTTTATTTATTTAATTTGAATCTTTCAAAAATCATAGTAAATCACGTAAAAATTCATAAAATAGAAAATCCAATTTTGTTGGACTCCACATGAGTAGAGCTACAAATGAATATATAATATGGTATACTTTAATATAAAATTTTTTGCTATGAAGGTTTTGCCTTTTTTTTTTTTATTTATTTCAACTCAATATTTAAAAATCATAATAAATTATAAAAAATCATAAAATTGAAAAAATAATTTTGCTAGACTCCACATGAGCATATTTACACAATAAAGATATATAGGTGTACTATTTAATTTATTGGCCAGGGATCCATCGGGTTTTACGGACTCGCGACGTCATGGTCGGTCAAAGACAAAGAAACCTAGCTAACCTAACCCACTAAAGAGCCACAAAGAACTACGTCATGTGTTATTATTGCGCGCCTCATGCGGAGTCCAACAAAATTGAATTTCTTATTTTATAATTTTTCTGTAATTTACTATGATTTTTAAAGATTGAGTCGAAATAAAAAAAGGCAAAACCTTCTAGCAAAAACTTTGTACAAAAAGTATATCATATTATATATTCATTGCGTAAGCTCTACTCATGTGGAGTCCAACAAAATTGATTTTCTATTTTATGAATTTTCTCGTGATTTACTATGATTTTTGAAAAGATTCAAATTTAAATAAATAAAAAAAAAAGAAAAACGAAACCACTCCATGTAGCAAAACCGAGTTACTGTAAGCGAAACCACCGGCCAAAAACCGCCGAGGGACGAAATCGCACGGTTTCAAAAGTTGAGGGACCCGCTTTTTATCCGTTTTGAAGTTGAGGGACCAAAATCGACTTTCGCAAAAAGTTGAGGGACCAAAAGTAGACTTTTTCCTGAAAAGAATGGAGGGCGCCCGGGCTGGTCACCTATTGGGCCAAGAGGCCAAAAGAAGGAATGGAGGGGAAGGAAAAATGGAAATACCTATTTATTTTATTTTCGTGAGTTTTGCAAAGCCATTTCAAATAAAGTTTGAATTCATTTTCAAGTTTGTTCAAAAACCAAGCATCACAAAAATAAAGGTGCAACAAAGATGAGTGCATCAACATGTTTCTAACCCTATGATAAATTTTATTTTAATGAAAGATATTATTTCCCCTATATTTTATGAGCACAAAATACACAAATAAATCGATTTAATTATATTTTCAAAAGAGCAAATTTTAGGGTGTTACAAAATTCCAATCCACCCCTGCCGACCAAAGTAAGACCACTTTTACATGCCCGTATGGAACTTACGCGATACCGTCGTGGTCGAATATGGCGGATATACCACGGACATAGTGAAATCGGTCGAATGGCTCGTGTGGGACTTCGATGGCCTAGCTCAAGGGACACAAAAACGCCAGATTTATCTTTGGTTCGGGGCAATCGGGCACCCTAGTCCGATCTCCGGTTGAGTCACTATGTGGCCGAGCTCAAACGCCGCATCGGGGCGAATACAAGCATGTCGAGAGGGGGAGGCCGGCTCCCAAGTCTCGTGTGGAGTGGTGTGTGTTCGAATGAGGATGCGATGGGAAGAAAATCGATCCTCCTCTCCCGGTGGCCAAGGCTCTCCTTTTATAGTCGTAAGGGGAGGATACATGGGTGCCACCAGAGAAGGACTAAAGGTGTGAAGAATATAAAATAGAGGGGGTAAAGTGTAAAAGTCGCCTGGTTTGCCGGGACACGCCGGCCGCCCGGCGTGCGCACGCCGCCACCGCCCTACCCGGTAGTCTGCTTTCGTCGGTCGTCATAGAGTCTCGTAGGGGCGGCCCCATATTTCGATGTCTTTGTACCTCCGCCCACCGAGCTCGGAGCTCGTTGGTTGGTGATGGAGGGAACAATGAGCTCGTCGCGCCGCCGCCGCCATAAATGCGCGCGTGCCGTGTCGCAAGAAAAACGTGTGGACGGGGAGAGCTCGACGGGGAGCTCGGCGCCGTTGCGGTCGTCGTTGTCCGGTAGTGGTTGTCGGGAGGCGACCCGCATCCGGCCGATACGTCGTGCCCGTCATGGGCATTGATGTCCGCTGCCGATGCGTAGCCGTGGCGGCGTAGTCGTGGCTACGCGCATGGCGCCCTACGCCTACAACACTCGGTGCGTCGCCTCGAAATGCGTAGATGGACTTTGCCCGCTCGCGTCGCGGAAGGGCGGGGCGTCGGGTGGATGGTCCCGAGACTTAAGAGCTCGTGAGCTTTACGTCGTGTCGAGCTCCACGTCGTAAGTATCGGAGGCGAGTCACGCGGCCTCGGAGGTCGCGTGTGGTTTGTTTTGGTGAGAGCGGGCTCATGAGCTCGCGAAGTGAAACCGCTCCGACCTATAGGTCGTGCGGCGGAAAAGCGGTCCGTCCGGCCCTTAGTCGCTCGGCGGAGAGCGTCTCACCCGTCCTTCGGATCATGCGGGACGGGGGAGCGCGTGGAGTGACCGCGTGTGGTGCTAGATGAGAGGCCCATACGACTTAGTAGTCGTTTGTGGTGAAGGGTCGCGTGAGTCGGAGTGATCCCGTGAGGCTGCGGTCTGACGAGCTCTAGGACGCGGCTAAGAGCTCGTTCGAGACGGGGATCAGTCTGCGAGCTTAGAGCTCGTCGTCGAGGCGGAGCTTTACCGTCACGGTTGCCGCCGAGCTCGTATGAGGAGGAGCTCGGGCTTCGACCTATGAGCTCGTGCGCGGCGTGGTTTTGTGTCACGGTCTCCGAGCTCGTGTGAGGCGGGCTCGGGCTCCGACCTCACGAGCTCGCACGAGGTGGAGTTCGGCTCCGGCCTCTGAGCTCGTGCGAGGCGGAGGTGTCTTGCGGGCCGAGCTTGCGTTGAGGCCGATCTGGGCCGAGTGTCGCTTGGGGTTTGCCGCGACTCGTCGTGCGTTTAGGGTACCCTTAATATTGGTACCCGACACATACCGATCGAATGTCGCTCGGATTATGCAATGCTCCAGCTTCTTTCCAACGGTGCATGATGTCTATTTTCTCGATATGATCGAGAAAATCATGGAAGTGTTCATGGACGATTTCACCGCCTATGGCAAAACTTTCGATAATTGTTTGGAGAACTTAGATAAAGTCTTACAAAGGTGTGTAGAAAATTCCTTAGTCCCGAATCGGGAGAAATGCCATTTTATGGTTCAGGAAGGAATAGTACTTGGACACAAGGTGTCCTAACGTGGGATAGAGGTGGATAGAGCAAAGATTGAAGTTATTGAACAACTTCCCCTCCACAAATGTTAAAGGAGTCCGAAGCTTTTTGGGACATGCAGGGGGTTCTATAGGCGCTTTATCAAAGATTTTTCTCAAATCGCTAGACCCCTCGACTAGTCTCTTAGCTAAAGATGCACCTTTCATCTTTAGTAATGAATGCCATGAATCTTTCCAAATCCTTAAAAGAGCACTCATTTCAGCTCCAATTATTCAACCACCGATTGGAATCTTTCTTTTGAAATCATGTGTGATGCTAGCAACTTTACGGTTGGTGCCATTTTAGGCCAAACCAAGGATAAGAAGCATTATGCCATATCCTATGCTAGCAAAACCTTTTGTCCGGACCACGACTCAATTATTATACCAATCAAAAAAGTTGTTGGTCATTGTCTTTGCTATAGACAAGTTTAGATCTTATTTAGTGGGGGCAAAGGTAATAGTTTACACCAACCATGCTTTGCTCTTAAGTACCTCCTCACTAAGAAAGATGCTAAGCCTCGGCTACTTCGATGGATTCTTCTACTCCAAGAGTTTGACATAGAAATCCGAGATAAAAAGGGAGTAGAGAATTCGGTAGCTGATCACTTGTCTAGGATTCCATACAAGGAGACACATGAGCTACCCATCAATGATTATCTAAGGGATGACACTTTGCTCATGATAACACACTTCGATCCATGGTATGCAAACATCGTGAACTCTATGAGAGTCGTCATCACCTATGGGATGAGCCCTATCTTTTCCGAGTTTGCGCGGATGGGTTGTTGAGAAGATGTGTTCCTATGGCTGAGGCTACTCAAATTATGGAAAGATGTCATGCCTCGCCATATGGAGGACATTATGGAGCATTCCCACACATGCCAAGATCTGGTTTTTTTTCGCCAACGATGTATGCGAGATACAAAAGAATTTGTCGAAGATGCCACGATGCCAAAAGCATGGAAACATAAATACACGAAATGCAATGCCTCTCATAAACAATCTTCAAATTGAACTATTTGATGTTTGGGGGCTTGATTATATGAGGCCATTTCCCAAGTATGGAAATTTCGAGTACATCTTAGTGGCCGTAGACTATGTGTCCAAATGGGTAGAAGCAATGGCATGTCGAACAAATGATTCAAAACATGCAAAGAAAATGTTCCATGAAATCATTTTCCCTCGTTTTGGTACACCCCGGTGGTCATAAGCGATGGAGGATCCCATTTCATCGATAAAGTCTTCCTAAAGTATTTAGCGGATCATGGGATTCGCCATAACGTTACAACACCATACCATCCTCAAACTAGCGGTCAAGCGAAAACATCTAACAAACAAATTAAGAATATTCTACAAAAAAGAGACGTGGATGAAATGGGGAAGACATGGAAGGACCAGCTTCCGGATGCAATCGTGGGCTTACCGAATCGCATACAAGACACCTATAGGCATGTCACCTTATCAACTTGTATATGGGAAAACATGCCATTTGCCTGTTGAATTAGAGTTCAAGGCTCATTGGGCGATCAAGAAATGGAACATGGATCTCCACCTAGCTGGCGAGAAGCGTCTGATGCAACTATCTCGAGCTAGAAGAATGGAGAGAAAAGGCTTATCACAACTCCAAGATCTACAAAGAGAGAACAAAAAGATGGCATGATAAGAGAATCAAACACGAGGAGTTCAAGCCCGGAGACAAAGTTCTACTATTCAATTCAAGAGTAAAGCTCTTTGGACATGGTAAGTTATGAAGTAAGTGGGATGGACCATATAATGTCGTCGACACGTCAACACATGGAGCCATCACCATCCAAGATAATACAGGTAACACGTTCAAGGTAAATGGGCAACGCTTGAAAGTTTACTTTGAACCACAGATCAACATGGTTGAGGAGCTAGATGTAATTGAGTTTATATGATTATTATATTAGAACACTCTAGATAACTAATGCTTAAATGCCTAACCTTTAATCAGTTCCACAAGCTTTGTTGTCTATTTGAGTGTTGCAGGATTCATGGGAGAAAGACATGATAGGATGACACCCTCATCATTTGTCTACTTCAACTACCAATCATCAACATCCCGACATGTCAATCTAGCTTGGGGAGAGCACCGCCGGTTATCATGATAAGTATCTCTTTACTATATATTATCAGGCTATATATCTTTTTGCTTTGTTTAATAAGAGTCTAGTGTTTAAAAAGAGTCTTTGTTAGAGTGTGAGAATAAATGATCTAGAAGGAGTATTCACCAGTTTGCTTTTGCTCAAAATGAAATGAACCTTAAGTATGGAAATGATGAATAGTTTCTCTCTTTGTAATTCCTTACATGTACCTAGTTTTCAACCTTGAATTCTCCCAAGTTTCGAGACAAAACTGTTTTGACACATGAGTTGAGTCTAGGTGACAAATGCTTGATCTAAGTCTAGGTGATTGACGGATATGATATATGAAAGGTTGAGCTGCTATTTATCTTGTTCCTAGTGATACTAGAGTCCTGGAGAATTATCTTTAGAACTAAAAGTGCTATATGATGAGTTCCTGTATGACAGAGTGTTCTTACCATATATATACCTCTTACAACCTACACTCCACTCATATATGCTACTTCTATCATGGAAGTACGCATCCATCATATTCCACAAAAATCCCATCATTGCTATAATGCTCATAGTTCTTGCTACTTGTCTCTCCAAAAGAAAAAAAAAGAGGCTTGGGTTGTATTCAAAAGAAAAAGAAAAAGAGAGAGAGAGAGACAAAAAGGGGAGATGAAAAATGGACAAGTGTCCTACGGGCGAGTAGAGCCTATCTCCCTAAAACAGAAGAGATGAAAATGAACAAGTGTTTGTGGGCGAGTAGAGCCCACATCTCTAAAATAATAAAAGAGAGAGAAAAAGGGACACAAGTCCGAGGGTGAGTAGAGCCCACCTCTCTAAAAAAAAGAAGAGAGAAGAAAACAAAAGAAAAAAAAGAGAGTATACAACCCAGGTCCTCCTCCACATATCCAAAGGAGAGATAGTTTCAAGGGGCAAAAGAAAAATGGAGCTTCATTTATGACTTTCACGAAACTCTCATATTTTGAAAATCTTGCAAAAACTCCAGGATAATAGTTGATCTAAGAGCTTGAGACATAGTGCTTGACTTGATTGTTCTATCTTTCAATTACTCAAGACCCAAGTAAAGGCTATAAGCCCCATGATAAAAATGTTTAAAAGTTAAAATAATATCTTTTGAGGAGAATTCTTGTTTGAAAGCATGTGTACTTTTGAGGCATGAAAGCATTGTAGCAACTCCTGATCCATTGCTAAGTTCGGCTTTGCTAGGGACTAGCAAAGGGTAAGCTTGGGGGAGCTTGTTGACACCTGTTATAGCATAATATTAATAGTCAACTAAACATGAAATAAGGGCTTAAAATGAATATCAACAGTATAGGGGTTTTTACTTGACATAGTTCCATGAGCTTTGGTGATTTATGACTTTGGGGACTAAAATGGATAAAAGTAGAGAAGAACGGTAAGAATCAAAGAGTTTACATCCCATACAATGACAAGACTTAACCGTGAAGTAATTCAACCCAAAATGTGGACTAAAACACTCTAGAAGATTCCGAAGACACCGGAAGGAACGAGAGGCCAAGGGGACTCTACCCCACGGCGGCCGCCCGAGCCATCTAGGCCGGCCGCCGCCGTGGGTCCCACCTGTCGACCTCATCTTCCTATGGTGGTTCACTACCGACATTGAGGTTGTTTCTACACCGTTGCTCAAGGTCGGTTTGATCCAATGGTGGAGATTAGAGTTGTAAACGCAATATCTGAAGGACCGCTCCACCTTGGACTATATAAAAGCGACCCGAGGGTGGTCGGCCGCAAGCAATATCTCTCATTATCTCTCATTAGCTATCTACACATTGCCAAAGTTAGGGTTTCAATTAGAAGAGAGAGAGATCCCTCTAGTTGTCTAGTTGTTTAGTTGTCTAGTTCATCTAGTTCACCTAGTTGTAATTAGATCAAGGAGAGAGAAGAGGAGAGAGTTGAAGAGCCGGGACTTGTCGGATCTTCTTCAACATTGTATTCTTGCGAAGAATAGTTCGTCTTGACAAATCTCCGTGTTCTTCATTTATTAATTCTAAGCTCTCTATTTACTTTCATTCAGTATTTACTTCTACTTTATTTATTAGATTCCCGCTTGCATCAAGTGCTCTAGTCCTTATAACGCTAGAGTAGTAATTATTAGATTAAGCGTGGTGCTTAGTCTAGCGATTACCTGGAATTGCACCCAATCCCACGGATAGTTTGTGGTAGCCCTTGGTGGTGACAGCCCTGACGGCCGATGTATTTCACCACGTTCGGGTTGGTGTTTGTAGGACCGTAGTCGGAGCTTCCTAGCCCCCTTCTCATCCCTTTCTGTGGCTAGTGTTCTGATGTCCCATAATAAATAAACCTTGAAGTATCTTTGATCCATAGATCTATTAGAGAAGACTTAGAAACTTTCTCTCTCTCCCCACAAACCCATAGTTATCCTTGGACGACTTATTACCTTGATTAGTGCACTTCACGTTCCCCGTGGAAATCGATTGGAATACTCCCTGATGAAAGCTACATCGGTATCCGATCCGCGGCGCTTTGCGGATTTTTTACGTGTGCGTTAATTTATACCAACACTCATCCCATAGGTGGTGACGACTCTCATACATAAGCTTCTTCTTATTTGCACCTGGTGCTACGTATCCTGCAACCTTAAAATTAACAAGATCTGCATACCAGGGATCGGTATGGGTTATCCGATAGAACATATCGTCCCTGAGTGAGTCATTAATAGGCAATTCATGTGGTTTTTAAAATGCATTCTAGACAAATGATCGACAACGAATGTAATTTTCTACTCCTTTCTTATCTTTAATTTCTAAATCAAACTCTTGGAGTAACAAAATCCATCTTATCAAATGTGGTTTAGCATCTTTCTTGGTGAGCAAATATTTTAAAGCGGCATGATCAGTGTAAACAATCACCTTAGCTCCTACCAAGTAAGATATGAACTTATCTATAGCATAAACAACTGCTAGCAACTCTTTCTCGGTGGTAGCATAATTAAGTTGTGGTCCGAGTCAAAGTTTTACTAGCATAAGCAATAGCATGATGCTTCTTGTCTTTAGTTTGCCCTAACACTTGCCCCCACAAAGATAGTCACCGGCATCACACATAATTTCAAAAGGCAAAGACCAATCGGGGGGTTGAATGACGGTGCGAAACAAGAGCCTTTTTCAAAGTTTCAAAAGCTTTTAGACAAGCATCATCAAAAACAAAGGGAGCATCCTTGGCTAACAAACCGGTAAGTGGTCTAGCAATATGTGAAAAATCTTTTATAAATCTACGATAAAAACCAAAGATGGCCTAGAAAACTTCGTATCCCTTTGATATTCACACGGGGAGGTAATTGTTCTATAACTTCTATTTTTGCCTTATCTACCTCTATTCCCCTTTACGAAATTAGATGACCAAGCACTATTCCTTCTCTAACCATAAAATGACATTTTTCCCAATTAAGGACTAAGTGCTTTTCCTCACATCTTTGCAAAACCCTATCTAAGTTTTCTAGACAATCATCAAAAGTTTTTCCATAAAACGTAAAAATCATCCATGAAAACTTCCATAATCTCTTCAATCATTTCAGAAAATATAGACATCATACATCTTTGAAAAGAAGCAGGTGCATTACATAACCCAAAAGACATTCTTCTATAAGCATAAGTTCCATATGGGCAGGTAAAAGTGGTTTTGCTCTGATCACTAGGATGGATTGGGATTTGGTGATACCCAGAATATCCATCAAGGAAACAAAAGTAAGAATGATTTGCCAATTGCTCTAACATCTCATCAATGAAAGGCAAAGGAAAGTGATCCTTCTTTGTAGTCGTTGGTATTTCTTAGCGTAAACAAAGTCCGCAAAGCGCCGGGAAAAGTACCGTTGTAGCACTTCACCCAGAAGTGTTCCAGGTATCGAATATCCACAGGGAACGGGCGCTAAGTCTGCTCTACCTATCTATCGAGGGTCAAGCATAGGAGGTGATCGTGGAAGTGATGTGTTCCTTCAGCACTTAGACTAAGTCAGGCTACTCTTTCTATTAAGCAAGTATTACTTCGGGCACTAGATTGCACTTGGTGCATAGCGATGCCGGGTCTACGGCTCTACTCCGCAACCGGACGTGGAGGAGTACGAAAGGCGAAATAGGGCTGTCACCACCTATCCCCTACCTCACTACCGTGGGTTGCTAAGCAAACGAGGGTGATTCATAACTTAGACACCACGTCTACGTTACTTGTCACTACTCTAGCGTCGATCAGGGTATCCCGTCTTCATCAGGGACCCTCTACTAGACCATTTACCGGGAGGTAAACAACGATCCTGTAATCTCGACATAATAAATGATAGCGTGGAACTTAAGAATGGTAACTGAAGGTAAGACACAAATATGTTTCACCAAGCCGAAAGATTACCCGCAGAGGTTCAAGGTATGGAGGCGGGAGCCGACAGTTCCGGCACTCCGACAGCCGGATGGGCGTCGCAAATCCTTACGCCGCACAAGACCGCGGGTCGCTACTCCTCTCTCTCTCTCTCTCTACCTTTCACTCTCTCACTCCCTCTGAGTGTCTTGGCACTCTCTAAACCACCCTATATGTGAGACATGGAGTGTAATTCCTGAAGGAATGTGGGGTGAATGATGGATCACATGGTGAAGTGTATGATGGAAAGTGTGATCCTTTATTGAATGATGTGAATGGTGTGTGAATTGGTGTATTACAAGAGAGGTGAGTGCCTCTTTATATAGGGAAAAGCAAGGGAGAATGGAGGGCTCTCCTTATTCTAGGGAACTTTCGGGAGGTTTGGCGGGGAGTTTTTGGCGCCATCGTGAAAAACACCTCATGCAACCGCCGCTAGACAACCAAGGTCAATCCGTGAGACAAGGCGCGGCGGATCGGGCGCGATGTCGGGGCGACCGCCCCATGGCGGCGGCGGCTAAACATGGCCCGTTGGGCCTCAAATTTTGTGGGCTTATAGGTCTCGTCGTTAGCTTTCCAACGGTGGGTGCAAAACGAGTTCGTATGAGAAAGTTATGCCAAAATTACTCCGGGGTGGTCCTGCAGTCCAAAGCGGACCCGAACTCAAGTTGGGTTTCCACTTCTTGGGCTTGATTGACATGGTTTGGCCTGTTAGCCTTCCCCTTGGACTAAGCATAGTCTTGATGTGCGCTTTTCACCTTTATTTGGTGTACTTTCACTGTTTCCACGTTTATGTCACGCAAAACATATTTTCTTCGAATACAAGTGGAACTAGATCAATAGCAAAGGTTTGTGTGGCAATTGTGCGTTATTTTGCTATGTCATATGACTAAGTTGGCGGTATAATTTGTATGATAATGACCGCCAACAACTCCCCACACTTAGTCTTTACTCGTCCTCGAGTAAAGTGCAAGACTAGGCGGGTTTACCTCTAGTGAAATAAAATTTGCATACAAGTTATTTCAAGCTTCACCCGCATTACGAAATTTTGATGTGTCTACCACATTAATCTTGGGTAATTGAATTATGGAACAACATGGATTCATGTAACACCCGAAATTTTGCAAGATTTATAAAATAGGAAATTTGATTTATTTATGCATTTTATGTGAAGCATTGAATTTAGGAATAATAATTTTTATGAAAATTAAAATCCATCATAAGGCTAGATACATGTTTGTGCACTCATGCTGCTACATTGTTACTTTTGTATTGCTTGCATTTGACCAAATTTGCAAAAGAATTCAAAATGATTTGAAAATCATTTGAAAAGGAGTTTGAAATAAAAAGAAAAGATATTTCTTTTTCTTCCTAATTCCTTTCTCACGTTTCAGCCCAACCTGGCTCGTAAGGCCATTTTCCCTTGGTTCCACTAGCCCAGTATTTTCCTTCTCGCTTTGGGCCACCAATCGTTGGTTGTTTTGCACCCCAAGCTGAGCAGCGTTGCTGCCTGCTTGCTCTGTCTCGCTGACAGCGCTGCCTGCACGTCAGTTCCTTATACTTTCCTTTCTTCTTCCCGACGAGCACATTCCATAAGTATTTGCTGCTTTCCGTTGGTTCAGAGATCAAGCTCGTGCTTTCCTTTCTTGCTGCCGTCCTGGGCGCTATATAAGCTGAGGCCTGCATCCCTCGGTTCTCATCTGGACTCACAGCTTTTGGCTTTGAGCAACAGCAGCGCCGCCTCGTGCCCTCTACCGAGCCCGAGCGCCGAAACCCTTATTTCGGCCGCCGAGCTCGCGTTCGAGATTCTGCCGACCTCAATCCATTGTTATGTCGCCTTCATCAGCTCGGTAAGCTTGATTCCGAGCCACGCGACGTCTTGCAAAGTCGTGTTTTTCTACCTTCAAAATTGATCTGTTTTGCTCATCTTGGATGACCGGTACATGCAGCGTCGTCGCCGTCCGCCCAGTTGGGTTGCATGCTGTAGTCAAGCCACATCCGTCTATCCTAACGAACTGTACGTGTCCTGGCCGTACCTTCATCGTCGTTGAGAAATCCCTGGGTGAGCTCACGTGATCCACCTCTATCTAGCTTCTTGTGTTCTGTCCTCGCATGTAATTGTTTCCGGCCAACTAGAGTGAAGCTTCATCGCCGGCTATATATATATGCATGGCCTCCAACGTAGCTTTCAGACATCATATTAGCTTGATGACACCGTTGCTAGCTCCATATGACATCATGATGACACCAATTCGTTTTCTTGCCGCGTTTTCCTTCACAAGAATAATTCTGAAAATACTTGAGTAATGTACATATACGTACATCAAGCAAAGCAGCAGACCCTAGCAGCCGGCCATACCTTTCTAGCTTTGCTTGTTAGCTTGGTGATGCCGTCATCACGTCACGCACATATATTTGTGGCCGTTTTCCTTTGGAAAATAAATCCTAAATACAATAGAAACACCATGTTAATACACATATACATGCAAGCTACCGAACCTCTCTTGCTCTCTATCTTGTTCATGGTCCATGCCTTGTCGTCTCGGTGAAAACGCTATGAAAACATGAATCCCTTCTGCTTTTGCCAGCACACCGAGCAAACAGCTAAATGGTTTCCTATTCTCTTCCGCGATATTTCTCCAGTTCATGCAAGGACTGAGAAAAAAGCCTGGACGTGACCAAGTGAGTTGCATGCATATTACTTATTCGACTAAACACTTTGATGAAGTCATGCATGCGTTATCCATGCATCATCCTTGGTCTATTCTGAAGCTCTTCCATATATCATGTCCCGTGTATTTAGTGCTTTATTTAAATTCATACTGTCATATCATTTGTTTTTAAATAAATAAAGGTTCTTGTTTTCTTTTTCAAAGTAAATCTTTTCGGTAGTCACCTCTCGATCACCGTAGATTCGGTTAGAGTGCTTTTTCGCGTCTATGTGATCGTAGTGACGTGTAGCTTAGTTTTATAAGCTTTTCAAATTGTTTTCTAATGATTGGTGTACTGTTATCTTATAATGCTCTTGTTTGCTTCATGTATGAATGCTCGGATGATTGTGTGTTGCTGATTGGAATCAAGTAGACGATGAGCGTTATGTTGGCAATCTAGAAGAGTTGATGATCAAGGAGTTCTATTAATGAATTGGATCTGAAGAAGGATATCTGTTTGAGGCAAGTATAGCTTGGGATTATCCTTGATGTCCTATTCACTTTAATCATTAATTCATGATGCATGTGTCCTCCTTGTTTACCATTAAGGATTTACCTAGTCTTGATTACTTGATCCTTGTCTCCTATGGGTTATGCATTTGGGTAGTAACTTGCTAGCGCTAAACCAACACACATTATTTATTTATTGCTTTATGGATTAAATCGAGATGATTAGTTGATGATGCCATGGTACATAGGGCGAAAGAGCTTGTGTTGTTTATTTTATGAAGCTCTTAGCTCTCCATAAGGACTTATTCATTCGTGATCATCCTGATATACAAGATGCGACTATGGGGGTCGCATGGCTCCGACTTTGGTTGTTTAAGGGGTCTACCTAACTTTGTTGGTGGTTTGCCGAATTGGGAGAAACGGGGTTGTAGCTCGTTGGCCATTCAATATTTTTAGGAGGGTCTTTGAACGACTTTATATGGTCTTCACTTGGTTAGGGGAGTCGAGAACCTACTCCGGTGGAAACCATGACCCGTAGTGAAAGTGTACACCTCTGCAGCGAGTTAATTAAACCGACATGTCGGCCCGTGTTCGCGGTCATGAACGGCCTTGGAGACATTAATGAATAGAATTGCATGTTTATTATGATGTTGTTATTAAATTGATGTTGATATCTGTTCACACTTGTGATTAATGGGTTAATGGGATTCCTTTATGCTTAAGCTTAAAACTTGACCTACACTAAAAGCAACCGCAGTTAAGACGATGTCGCCTTCGAGCCTCATAACCCCGGGCTATGCTTGCGGAGTTCAACATGGACTCACCCTTGCTATTTCCCCACACCTCGGGGAAGATGTTAGGCTTGTGATCAACCAGGTCGGTCGGTCCACTGTGGAGTCTACACCGAAAGATCGAGTGTCTTTCCGGTATGCGCTAGGCGAGGTTATTTTCTTGTTCGTTATATTTTAAGCATTGTGAATTGATACTACTATCTATTTGTAAACTATATGTGAGATTTGACTTCGGGGCTCACATATAGCTTCATCTGTTTTGTTTTTAAAACCGGGTGTTACTCCTCTTGCTTTAGATAAGTGCGAGGAACTTGGGTTTTCATATGATTTTGAAAATGTAAATATAGCCTTGCTCCTCGAATTATTCACTTTCGGATCACTTTCGGATATTTGTGTCGGGTTCCTCACCGAGGCATATGAGAGTTTTGTCTTCTTTCTTTTCTACTTCTAAAAAGCTTATATGGATCATTGGGTAGGGAAAAGATATGAAGGCATACTTACTCGCATATATTGCTAGGCCAAAGCTTGGATCCAAGGAGAAGGATGGCATACACCTAGATCAAGAAGTGCATGTGTGTGGATATGATATAGTGGAACCTATACTATACTCCTTGATATGAGTGATCTCTCTCTTATGAAAACTTTATTCTTGAGAACATGGCTATCTTTTTTGCATGAGCCTTCATGTGCTCATCTTTTTTTCCGTTGAACTCTTGGACCTTCATGTGTCCAACTTTTTTTTCATGGGACCTTCATGTGTCCCTATATTTTTTTTCATAGCCATGTCTCTTTGAACCACAAATATATAGAGAGATCACTATCTGGTAGAGCATGGAGTATTTTATTTCTAAGATGTCTCTTTGTGTCTACTCCCCAGTAGGAGTAAAGCTTTTGGAATGGTGGATCTAAAGCATGTTTTTAGCGTATTCCCAGGTGTAGGAATAGATGATATATGTGGCGTGTAATGTGATCTTGATCTTGGGGGCATGACAACTATCTCAACAAGGGTCAACAAGACTTGACACAAGCTCAATGCAAAGATAAGTAGCATATATATATGATAGGTTTTTGCCTTTGATAAACTCAATATGGCTCTAGTAGGAATTTGCATATCATTGAGGAGCATGCTAATTGAATTTTGAATTTTTGAAAACAAATCCCAAGTTCATATAAAAGAGCAAGGTTCAAATTATCCAGGTTATATCACATATTCCAATTACTTAGATAACATGGGGTCCCTATGATAGATAATTCACAAGGCATAGGAATATTAGCGAGGAATAAAGTGTATGCAAATTTTATCAAAGGATAGCATGGAGATGGAGCATCCACAATTTTTTTTTTTTTTTAGTGAGGAATAAAATATATCTTGACTGAAAGACATTGAGAGATTTTAATGAGGTGGAGCTCAAGGATGATTAAATCATTTTAATGATCATACATTTTAATCTTGTTCAAAAGGGGAAGGTAAAGGGATTTCAATTTTTACCTTGTGTAGTCTCGTCCCCACACTTGTTCTTTTGGCAAATTATATAGATAGAAAAGACAAAAGGGACAAGTGTGCATCCAACAGGTTTTGTCTTGTTGATATGTTCAAAATTTAAACTTCAAAACTTTTGGGAGATGTGAGAGTGAGAGTTTTGCACAAACCATCGTTGAAGAGGAAGGAGTTAATGGTAGTCGTTCATCCCGTCCTTCTCCATCGTGAGTTGCTCGATGATTGTGCATTTGTGTTGGGGAGATCTCGGATGGGTGTGATTGTATGCTTGAGAGATCTCCCCACACTTATTTTTGTACCTAGTTTTATTCAAACAAAGAAAACAAAACGAAAACAAACATATGGCTCTACCAAATTTGAACACCGTGGAGCCTTTATTGTGATAACTTTATTTTATTTTATCTTGTTTTATTTTTATTTTATTTGTTCACCTCAACATGACTCACGCAAAAGCTAACGTAAAGGAACAATGTAAACACAGCCTTGATTTATCTCCAACATAATATACTTCCAGGGATCATGATAACGAAGTTCTAAGTTCATTAACTAAACTCTAACACCATGTCAAAGTTTGATTAAAGAAGATCATTTTAACCTAAGCACCATGCTTAATTTAAAAATATCTATGAATATACCACATGAGATCTCATGGGGACATATCCAAACCGGAGAGCGGACATCATAAACAAGGGAAGTATGAATTTGTATAACCTTATGGAGATGAATAATGAGTATGAGATTTGGTGAACGTTACCTTTCGTTACCTAGATAAATTTATCGGCAACACTTTTGGATGAAGTGTGGAAGTTGTTGCCATGGTTTGCATGATGTCCATGTCCGGGCACTTCTCAAGGCTAGGCCACACACACATGACGTATCTACGGGCCATGGGCCTTGATGGTGGCTGCAAAGGATGAGAGGTGAGCCCTTCTTGCTTGTTGAAGCGATGAAGGGTGGAGTTAGGTGGCACATTTGTAGTGATCTTGATCATGTGGTGCCAACCTCTCCTCTGTTTTTTATATATTTTTTTTTCTTTTCGACAACTCTCTTTCTCTTCTTTTTTTTTTGATTTCTCTTTTTTATATATATTCTCTCTTTTTTGTTTTTATATCCTCTCTCTTTTTTTAGCAAGCCGGGGGTGACATCATCATATATATTTTTATTATTTTTTTGTATGGCCCCTTGGTGGATGGAACTTGAGATTCTCACCATCTTCCCCCCCACACTTGGACTTTTGTGTAAAAGTTAAGTGTGCGGGGTCGGATCTCTCTTTGAGCATGTTCCATCACACATGAGCATCAAAGTTTCTTGTTGATGTGGTCCCTATATTCTCAAGCATTGCGTGCCTCTTTTGATCTTCTTAATCAATCTCCACCAAATGGTTAGCGACAAGAATACCCGGAAGGTGCATGCTAACAACAAGTCAAATTGCTTTTAATTCTTCGAGAGAAAGGTTTTTACGGATATTAAGAGAGATAAAAAATATATATAGTATTTTTTTTTGATAGTCCGGGGTATCTCCCGGCAGTGCTTTGTTTATGGTCATAAGCTTGACTGCGAGAATTCTTCTTGCAGCTATCAAGGGTGGTGAAGTTCCCAGCTTCTCCACTAGGCATTGACCGTCTAAGATCAAGCTGCAAGGTTATTGCCATCGTGCTACTACGAGGTTGACACAGCTTGTGATACATGAAGAAATACACAACCATCCTCTTAGAGAGTTTGTGAACGAGGATCAAGAGGAGGTTGGAATTCTTGTAGGAGCACGTGGTTAGAGGCGTGACAAGCTTTAGAGATCCAAAAACGCGTGAGCATAAAACATGAGGGATCTCAAAGGAAGATTTTTCATGCTCAATAATGTTTTTTATCTTGGTCTCTAGAGTTGGTGCCTCGGGCATGTCCATGGCACATGAGTTCTTATCCTCAAAAGGCATGTCATGAAAGACAAATGTTGTATCTTGACCATTATCAAGAACAATGTTTTGTTGGCCGAGGGACATGGCTGGTGTTCGAAATGTAGGTGACAGTGTTTCGTTTCACAAAGATGCGGTAGCAACTTTAAGCGAATCGAATTGAGTTATGAACTTCACCTCCTCGAACAGGTTTTTGGTTGGAAAGGTGCTTCGCCTGCGAATTTCTAGGTGAGAGGCGTAAAACAATCTTTCCCAACTTCTCATCATGGTTCCCATATGTTTTTTTCGTGAAACAGACTTTTTCGAGAGGTAGTCTATCGAAAAAATTGAAATCGGGTATGAGATAGATTGTCACAACCATTTTTAAGAACAAAAGTGGATGTATAAATATCTTATGTGCGCCTAGGAATGTCACACACATATGTTTCCACAAATGCAAAAGTACCATCACTATGCTTATTACATAGAGAACAAATATTCATTACAAAGTCTTAAACAAGATAAAAGCAACTAATGACGGCTCACGCCGTAGAAGCTCCACCACGGGGACTGGTTGACATCAAGTCTAGTACTCATCACGGTAGTCCTCATTGTAGTTCTCATTCCAAAGATTGATCTATTTGATGTGATAAAGCAAGGGTAAGTACAAACGTATTTCTTAGCAAGAATAGCAAGGCACTTACATACCCATGAACCATGATCATCATAACATAAGTAATGTAAAGCATAAAACAATTAACATGAGTTATTAATAAACACAAGTCATCATCCTTAATGCCATGGTTCCAGGCCGCCCGTGACCTTGGGCAAGGCTAGTATACCAGTTTATCAAACTCTGCGCAGAGGTGTACACATTCACTATAAGTCATGGTTCCCAAATGCAAGGGTGGATCAAACCCAAACACCAAGAACCACTATGAAGCCCTCAAAGGTTCTTCTAACAAGCTATGGCGCTAATTCGCCGTACATAGGACCCACCCTTCCTATGTGGCACATAACTTCAAACCTATATACTCACATATTATAGGATAGGAGGCATATTATATCCAATTCTGTACTTGCCAACTTGCTAGAGGAATGATCTCTAAGGAACTAAAGTCAGAGCCATATAACCCCCATAGTTGTACTGTAATACCCGGATTCGCTAAAGCAGACAAATCCTCATGTTACTAACAATCATCTTAACGTTTATGACATAAACATTCATTAAGTCATATGATCATCATGTTATAAAGTAAGCAATTCCCAAGCTATACTTGCCTTTATCAAAGAAGTGTTGCTGCTGGTCTTGCTCTCCTCAGTATTCTTGGTCTCCCACGAACTGCTCACCGGCTAATCTCGATCGTCAAGCATCAACACACAATCATCCGAGCAATCATACACGAAGCAAACAGAGGGCTATAGTTAGAACATTACACCATCAGCAAGAAAACAATATAAATGGTTTATAAAACAAATCTACGCATCACTATGATCATATCGACGTAAAGATCACTGAAATCGGACTTAAGACGGCGAAGATATGCAATTTACAAGGTTTACATGAATAAACTAATAAACTAAATATGATCACGAAATTTAAAAGTTGGAAACCTACTGTACAGTGGCATAAACATCTAGATTACGAAATTACAAATCCAACGCAATTTGAACGGGTCAAATCGGATTTAAAATGAAGAAGATATAAGCATTTGAATGAAATGGCAATTCTGTAAATAGACTGAAACTGAATTCGGAATAAAAATAAATAAAATTCCTTTAGAAATCGGATCCAAGGGTCTGTACAGAATTAACCATAGACTGTGGGGATTCTTTAGCAAAACGACCACTGAAAGGGTATGGAGCGTTCTTGATCCGTTGGATCTCGAACGGATGGTCACGATTAGATGGGGTTCAAGGGGCGGCGCTCCCGCCGGGCCAAAGGACGACAGCGGCGGTGGACATGGCCGCCGGCGACCTGAGCTCGCCGGAAAAACTAAACACGGCGGTTCCGGCCACCAAATCGGACGCGGCTGGTACCATTCGATAGAGCAGATCAAGGGCGTCTCACCGAGGGCAACGAAGAGCTCCGCGGCGGATCGAGGACGACGCACCGCACGGCGAGGCGGTCGGCGGATACCTACACCAGACGGCGTCGCGATATGAACGGAATCGGACCAAAATAACGGCATGTCGAGTTCGCGAGATCAAGGAGGAGCAATTCCTCCAACTTACAGAGAGAAGGAGGCGTCGTCTACGGCGAATTTGAGCTCTAGCGGCGGCGCTCCAATGGCGGCTCCGGCCTAGGGTTCTCGATGACGGCTGCTTGGAATGCGATGGGGAAAAGGCGATTCGAGTGCGCGAGTTGCAAAAGAGAGACACGGAGCTCTCTACACGGCTTAAGAAGATGCGGCGGGCGCGGAATCAAGGAGAGGCGGTGAAGATGGAAACCGACGCGGCATCAATGGGTGCGTTTCCGTTTCCAAACGAAGACGACGACGAAGCGAGCACGTCAGCTGCGCGTGCGGCTTGCTGGATTTGTTGCTGGCCGAGCTAGGCTGGCTTGAGGCCGAGTTGGGCCGGGCGATGGTGCTGGCGGCCCAAGAGAGCAAGGTGGAAGCGGGCCAAGCTAGGGAGTTGCCCACTCGGGCCATGGCAAGGGACAAATAGCGAGCTGGGCCTAACAGGCCGAATAAGAGAAAGGCTGGGGAGGAGAAATAAATAGCATTTTCTTTTATTTGAACCATTTCAAATGAGCTTTTCAAATGAACTTGAATTCTTTTCCAATTCAAATCAAGAACCAGACAATACAATAAAAATAATGCACCAGCATGAGTGCAACATCATGTATCTAGGCCTCATATTTGATTTTATTTCATAAAAATTTATTATTACCTATATTCCATGCATCACAAAATTGCATAAATAAATCAAATTAACTATTTCAAAATCATGCAAAATTTAGGGTGTTACATAGATATGGAAGTCCAAGCACACCTTGACTTTCGAGGTTCTGTCATCAACCTTGAATTCGATCAGGAACTCCGAAGGATGAATGCATTCATTCCTTTGGTGTTTGTGGTTCGAGAGAGGGCTCAACAGTCGGTTCTAATGGTGGTAAGGGGAATGGTTCGACTGATGAGGACTCCTCAAAACTTGACATGCCCTTGTTATGGAGGGGAAAAGGTTCTACAACGGGAGAAGCAAGCTTCTCTAGGATGTGATCAAGGATCTTCCTTTGTTCCATTGTAATTTCATCTATAAACGACCCTCCAGTGGTCATGTCAAGGCATAGGGCGTGTCTATGTCAAGACCGAACGAAAGATATGTGAAAACATACTCTCTGTAATGACAGTCTCAGGGCCGTGTATTAACATAGTAAACCTGGCCTAGGCCGCACCCGTGACTCTTTCTCATCCTATTTGAAATCAAGGATTGTCCTTGGTAGGGAGTTTGATGGGGAAGAATGGTAGACAAAAATTGTCTTTGAGTTCTTCTAAATCCCCATTCAACTTCCTATGACATTAGTGTACTATTGTTTTGCTTTCCCTATGAGGGAGAGCGAAAACAAATTCCACATGAGAATTTCTTGTGTCATAGAGCTTAACCTCTTCGGTGTCATACTCATGGGGAGAGTCTCACCACCGAAGTTTTCATCTCATGTGACTGTAATGGAAAAATGTTTTCCTCCCCAAACTTGACATCTACATCCCCGGATGTTGATAAATTAAGAAATATTTTTTCTTTTTAGGGATGCACATTTGGAATTTCAAATTCTTGGATATCAAAAATGTAAAAATCTTTTTTACATATTTGTGCGTAAGAAGAATTCGGTCATGTATGGTCTCTTGGCAAAAAAAGCCCGTGTTGTTTGGGTTCTAAAGGATTCCTTGTCACATTTTAGTGCAAGGGATTTGAATGTTTATACCCATAGCGAGGATTATACATGACCTCCACCAATCCTTAATAGGGTCATGGAGAAAAGTTCATTGAGGGTTTTTTTTTTTTTTTTAGGGTTGGGGGTTGGTGGTTTCTTCTATTGTTCGTATTTCGAGGTGTTATGAATCCTCGGCAAGGTCGGGTCTCGAAAAATAGGAGATCCTACCATGTGGTCCCCTTGGGTTTTAGTTCGTGCAAGGGTCTCTCTATAGGTGTATCGGGTTCGGCAACAGCCCGAAGAGACTTCCCTTTGATCCGCTTTGGGTTCTACTAGGATGGGTTCTAGCGGAGAGTATTCTCAAAAATATGGTTTTAGGAAAGCTCCTCCTTCCGCTTGGGTTTTTATGTGAAAACGACCTCCTGTAGTTATGTCACAAGCAAAGAAGATAGATGCTCTATCAAAGGGTTTTCCAATTTCAAGCCCGAAAAGGTTTGGACCTGAACCATGGCTATAAAAGTCGTGGTGGAGCTCAAATCTCGAAGCCGTGATTGGCATCGAAGATTGACATGGTTCTAAGAGCTTGCCCCTAGGAGCAAAAAAGGTTTTGAAAGGGTTGCTCCATAAATTAAACTAACTAGGAAAAATGCAAAAGAATGGCGAGGGGTAAGGGCTCACACCGATATACCGGTTTACAAACTATAACGACAACCGTTCCCCTCGCAACGGCGCTAGAAATGCTTGTTGGTATTTCTTAGCATAAGCGACAAAGTCCGCAAGCGCACGGAAAGTACCGCTTGTAGCACTTCACCCGTAAGTGTTCCAGAATCGAATATCCATAGGAACGGGCGCTAAGTCCGCTCTACCTATCTATCGAGGGTCAAGCATAGGAGGTGATCGTGGAAGTGACGTGTTCCTTCAGCACTTAGACTAAGTCGGGCTACTCTTTCTATTAGCGGTATTACTTCGGGCAATCGGATTGCACTTGGTGCGCTTAGCGATGCCTGTCTATTTGCTCTACTCCGCACCCGGGCGTGGAGGATGCACAAAGGCGAATAGGGCTATCACCACCTATCCCCTACCTCACTACGTGGGTTGCTAAGCAAACGAGGGTGATTCATAACTTAGACACCACGCCTATGTTACTTGTCACTACTCTAGCGCCGATCAGGGGTATCCCGCCTTCATCGTGGACCCTCTACTAGAGCATTTACCTAAGGTAAACAATGATCCCATAATCTCGACATAATAAATGATAGCGTGGAACTTAAGAATGGTAACGAAGGTAAGACACGAATATCTTTCACCAAGCCGAAAAGATTACCCGTAGAGGTTCAAGGTATGGAGGCGGGGCCGCATTTCGCCGGCACTCCAACGGCCGGATGGGCTGCCGCAAATCCTTACACCGCACAAGACCACGGGGTCGCTACTCCTCTCTCTCTCTACCTCTCACTCTCTCACTCCCTCTCGAGTGTCTTGGCACTCTCTAAACCACCCTATATGTGAGAGACGGAGTGTAATTCCCGAAGGAATGTGGGGTGAATGATGGATCACATGGTGAAGTGTATGATGGAAAGTGTGATCCTTTATTGAATGATGTGAATGGTGTGTGAATTGGTGTATTACAAGAGAGGTGAGTGCCTCTTTATATAGGGAAAAGCAAGGGAGAATGGAGGGCTCTCCTTGTTCTAGGGAACTTTCGGGAGGTTTGGCGGGAGTTTTTGGCACCATCGCGAAAAACACCTCATGCAACCGCCGCTAGACAACCGGGTCAATCTGTGAGACAAGGCGCGGCGGGATCGGGCGCAGTGTCGGGGCGGCCGCCCCCATGGCGGCGGCTGGTGCCAAACATGGCCCGTTGGGCCTCAAATTTTGTGGGCTTGTAGGTCTCGTCGTTAGCTTTCCAATGGTGGGTGGATCTCTGAAAACGGAGTTCGTATGAGAAAGTTATGCCCAAATTACTCGGGTGGTTCTCGCAATCCAAACCGGACCCGAACTCAAGTTGGGTTTCCACTTCTTGGGCTTGATTGACATGGTTTGGCCTGTTAGCCTTCCCTTGGACTAAGCATAGTCTTGATGTGCGCTTTTCACCTTTATTTGGCGTACTTTCACCGCTTCCACGTTTATGTCATAAAACATATTTTCTTCGAATACAAGTGGAACTAGATCAATAGCAAAGGTTTGTGTGGCAATAGTGCGCTATTTTGCTATGTCATATGACTAAGTTGGCGGTATAATTTGTATGATAATGACCGCCAACAAGTAGCTCTTGTTTAGTTTTCTATAAACTATGCACATTCTCCATCCGTAACAGTTCTTTGAGGAATTAATTCATCTTTATCATTTTTAACAACCTGTCATGCCTCCTTTCTTAGGCACAACATGCACGGGGCTTACCCACTCGCTATGTGGCACGGATATATAATCCCGGGCAAGTAGTAACTTAAGAACTTCCTTCTTAACTACATCTCTCATCGCATTATTGAGTCTACGGTGAGGCTCAATAGATGGGGGTATATCTAGATGCAGAGGAATACGATGAGTGCGAGAGAGCGGGACTAATTCCTTTTAAGTCTTCGAAAGTGAATAGCCTAAGGCCGAAATTGGATGTTTTTTTCTAGGACGATTATCAGCCTAAGAGTCTGCTGCGGGTAAGTTTATCATTTATGATTCACGAGGAGACTACGGATCTTGATTTAGGAAAGCATAAGTGAGGCCGGTGGTAAAGTTTTAAGTTCAATGGGAGGTCTAGGTGGGTTTTCAAAGTCATCTAGAGGTTCCGGTGGTAGGATTTTCATCTTCTTCTTCAATAAAGAACTCAATCGTCCTCTTGATTAGACTCCACAAAATACTCTACGGTAGCCTCTTTAACTTCCTCCATAGGATCCGGTTACGGAGAAGACTTCGGTTTTAGCATGAATGGCTTGGACTATAGGTAATGACAGGTTTAAGATCTTGGTCTAGCCGAAAGTCTAAGTCTCCTGGTTGTCCTTTAAAAGTAAGCCTTTCTATTGGTTGTTCTATCGAGATCAAACTCCATGTTATCAAAACATATAAAAGCTGAGATGCACCATGGTGTTATTAACCTTGATTGGTAGAACATAAAGAATTCACGAACTTTGGACAATTTGTCCCGAAGGGCTTAGTAACAATTTTGTAGTGGGACTCAATGGCATATTTTTGAGAAGTTCATGAGCAAAAGATAGTGCCATGATATTTACTCCCACAATAGGATTATATAGAGCATCAAAAGGGTCTTTATCAATCCGGCAAAGCGAATAGGTACGTAAGGTGAATCAATCAATTACATCGGGAGGAAAGCTCGATTCTTCCGACCATTGCTACTTATGATTGAGACAAGCTCTTACGTGGTTCCCTTTAAATGTGCCCAATCGGGAAGGGTCTATAGGATAAGGTTGTGGTGTTTTAGCCTTACGAGATTCTAATTGATATCTCGAGGTGTTTCCATAATCTGTAAAGAGATCATCCTCGATATCTAGTAAGAAATCGAGAGATCGAAGTGACCTGTTCTTTTAAATCTAAAGGTTACGGATTAGCTAGAGTTTGTAGAGAATTGTGTTTAGCTAATCCTTCTTCTTTTTCTATGATTTCTTCTATTTTTAAGTATTTCCTCGTAGTTCGATCATCCTCCTTATTTTCCACTATTTTGTTTAGGACAGCTATGCATTCGAGGATTGAAAGATGAATGAAAGATCCATTCGCTTGAGGTGTTCAAGTATTTTCTAGATTTTCTATTCGGACCAATATAAAAATGTTGAATCAAAAACATGGTCCGTATGGCTAGATTAGGTCCAGTTTGGAAAGAAGATCAAAAACGCTCCTAGTAGGCACTCAAAGATTCATTATCCTTCTCGTTTGGAGGATAGGATCGAGAAACCTAAAGTTGACTAATTTGGACATGGGATAGAAATCTGCACTAAAGTTATTTAAGCAAGTTTTCGATTAAGCCACCCATTCTCTCTTTATTTCGATTGTACCACTGGCGAGCTTTTCCTTTCAAAGAGAATGGAAAGAGCGTCCAGCGGATAGTTTCGAGGGGACATGCCTTCAATATGGAGGCATTTACATGTCTCCTGAAAGTTTGGAGATGAAGGAAAAAGGGTTTTCGTCTAATTCTCCCGAGAATGTATGATTTTGGACCATCTCTATCAACCTAGGGTGAAACTCATAAGAACCAAAGACGGATAGGTTTAGATGATAACCTGAGGTCTACAAGCTTGCAGTTGGGTGCCAAGTATTGGTAGAGAGGGGTAGTATCCATTTGGATAGTGATTTTAAAAGATAAAAAAAAAAAATCTATACTAAGGATAAAATACAAGATTTAGCTAACTCACGTGTTCGATAACCGTTCTCCCCGCAACAGCGCCAGAAATGCTTGTTGGTAAAAGTTATCCCACAGAAATATTTATAATTTGTATAATCCCATAAGCGAACAGATACGATGAGCACTTCACCCTGGAGAGGGTTTTAAATATCGAATCCACGGGGAGAAAGGTGTGAGGATAGTGAGACTAAAACTAAACCCCTGAGATTATAGAAAGGTCTAGAAAATAAAAGATTGAGAAGATGTCTATGGTTGTCTAGTTTATATTCTTGTAAGGCTCAAAGATATTTCTTAATGGGGGCGTACTCAAAGGAAAACAAGGTTGAAACTTGCTATTCCCCGGTTAACTAGGTCCTACGTGTCCTATCCAACGGGAAGTGGAATCCAAAAGAATCAATGAATGCTGTCACTACCACGATCTACCACACTCAGGAAGGTAGGGTGTATTCTGTATTCTAGTCCAAACACCACGCTTGCACTAGAGATAACAACTTCAATTCAAGGCGACAAGAATTGAAGTACTCTAAAAGTAAATGGCAGAAAGAAATATAAACAAGTGAACTTACTCAAATAATAGGTTGATCCACCAAAAGAAGTCTCAAGATCAAGTGCAATGAAGCCTTTGATCTCGGAGGTACAAAAGCGTAGAGGAGTCGCAAGCAGATCGGTACTTCCCCTTCTTTTCCTCTACTCTACTCTTTATCTCTCAAAAACGGATCTAGAACTCTTATAAAGTTCTTTGATCTATCTCTCAACTTTCTACTATCTCTCTCAACTTGATCTTAGCTCTTCTAATTAGAGAGGTATGGCTCTAAGCTGTTGATCGGAGTCAGTATGATGAATAATAATTTTCATGCTTAGGTCGGAGGTAGGGTCATCCTTATATAGCCGTGGCCGATGAATATGGACCCTTGGATCAAGCCGCCTTCAATAATGGTATAGATACAACCTCAAAGTCGGTTTTGGAACCGACCTAAGAAGATATGAGTTGACATCATGGCCCCACACAGCGGCGGCCTATTCTTCAGCGGGGGACGCCAAGGTTTGAGTGGACCCATGGTGTCGGGCTTCTCTGGCGGTGTCTTACGGTGTCTTCTAGAATGTTTTAGTTCACTTTTTTTGGATCGAAATTCACCCACGAGATCAATCTTCTTATTATTTGGGAAGTTATCTACGAGTTTTTCGGCATTTACTTGTCAAGTCCACTGAAAAGATATAAATCACCAAAACTTGTGAAGCTGTGTTAGTAAAGCCCCTATTCTATGCTTATATTCATTTTTATATCCTTATTACATGTTTTGGTTGAGTTATAAAAGTAGAGCTTAAGAGGTGTCAACACATATGAACTAGTATATAGTTTTCATGTTATGATCTTGTCATATAGAACTTTATGTTAGCGTTATTATACATTCATGTTTAGACCATGATGAGTTCTTCCTTAAGTTAGTCTTGGTTGCTTGTGGGGTTTCTTGGTTAGATAGATCGTCCATCCTGGTGGCGGATACTCTAGTAATGGGTCCACGATGAAGGCGGGATACCTATATCGGCACGCTAGAGTAGTAGTTATAGCATAGACATGGTGTCTAGGCTAGAGGCTACATCCGTTTTTTGTTTAGCCTCGATAGTGAGATAGGGCGGTGGTGTGACATTTCCATCCTAGTACTCATCCGCGTCAGGCTAGAGTAGAGCTAGAAGCGGCATCACAGCGAGACTAGGTGCGTCACGGTGCCCGGTAAGCCAATAGTGATTGAGGTTATCTCGGTTAGAATCTCGGCGGTATAAGTTATGCATGTATATGCTATCTTAACATAGTTATTTAGGATATGCCTTCTCCTAGCATGTTAGGATTTTCTCTTTATCCTTGAGACTAGTTCAAATTAATACGTGTCAAAGTTATCCTTCTGAATTACATCTACATTTATGAACTTTGGTTGATTATACAGTCATGCTATCTTGCCCATTCATGTTAGAGACTTTTTTACACCATATGCCCTCCTTTGGGAAAATATAAATGAGCGATACCCAAATACTTCACAGTGAAATGCTATGATGATAGATTAGGTATTGCTTACGAACCTTTGCGCATATGAATCCGTCTATCATAGGTGTTTCTTAACGTTGCCACTAAGGATATTTTTATCTTTTGTGGTGATGCTAGAAATGTCAACACCTACGTCTGCTTATAGTTTGTATTGCTTGATAGAATAATGAGATAAGTCTCAAGTGGGGGTCCACATACACCTTATATATGCGGGGAGCGAGGGGTTACAGTCGAATCTAGCCCAACAAGATCTATCGATGGGTTACAATAGGGAAGTTTACATGGACTTCAATTGGGCATAAGGAATGCTGGGGACTTGGCCTTCACGCCTACACTTAGCGGTCTTCATGATGTCCTTGGAGCTTTGAAGATCTTTGAGGGGCTCGATCTTTTGCGGCACAGGCGGCTTTGGGCGACTCAACCCAAGATGGGCCATGGCCGGATAGGGGTTTATCCCTCACGGCTGCCTCCCATGATGAAACTCACGCCCAGCGGGGTGCATGGCTTGATAAAAGAGTTGAAGACATCTCCTAGAGAATTTGTCTTCCGCGGCTAGTTTCATAAGCGAATTTGCGGGGAAGGGTCAAATTCTCATTCTCCTGTATAGGAAGCGAGAAAGCACATCATCAAATCCCTTATATAAGAGTTTGAAAAGGTGACCAATATCTATCTTTGATGATAATAGCGGAATCTTTTGCTTCTCCATAAGTTTGGCAAGGTTTGATGCATTGCTTGTTTATCCTTGGCATAATTAACTAAAGGGAAGGTCAAATTATGGAGGCCAACGAGACAATGCGATGCATGTACAATTGCAGCCACATATGAACCCGCCACCAAGGGCCATTCACGCGAAATCTCTCCTCCTTTTACGCATCTGAATGGTGATGCGATGCATCATATGGTAAACAACCTAAATTATTTTTTCACGGTGGGATTTTCTTATTATCGTAAAAAACTTTAGCCATGGCCGATGTGGTTGAGTTGGCTCGTTTGATTTACCATAGAAAATGAATCTAGCTAGCCACACATATTCATGAAGGCTTTGTATTCCTTGTCCTCCACTTTTACTGTTGACATGTAAGTCTTGATGTAGTTGACCCATCCACCTCTGGATTTGGCGGCTTTGTGGTTGTTGGTCGATTTGTTCTTAAAAGCGGGTATCATGGCTCTTGTAACATTTAAGCGGTCATCATGAATACATCGGCTAAGCAATTAATGAATGTTTTACTACCACCAAAGTGAACCACTAATACAATATTACATGTGAAAACATAACCAAACATTATTTATCCGACGAGTTCCACGAGTTTTGGTGTTTCAAGTTGTTTTGCGGAATGTTATGGAAATACAAATAAAGTATGCCAAATAAAGTGGAAAGCGCACCGCGAAAATACGCGAAAAGAGAGAATCAAGCAAGAGGACCAAACCCCGCTCACAATCTGGCCCATGCACCACCATAGGCCCAACATGTGAGGACAAAGCGCGCATAGCGGGAAGGCGGGGCCGGGAGGCCCACCAGTGGGCGGCTTCGCGATCGGCGGCCGGCGCCAAATTTTGGGCCAAATTTCCGCCCTTTCTCCGGTGGTTCGCTATGGACTTCACGCGGCGGTTGCATGTGGTGCAAACTTTTCGTTCCCGCCAATATTCCCGAACAAGGAGATCCCTCCATTTTCCTCCTCCCTCCACTATAAATTGAGGGGCACACTACACAACACAACACACTACACTTGACATTAGTTCTTCACTTCCACACTCTACACAATGTAGTGGTGTCCCTCTAGGTGTTCTTCACCTAGTTGTATAGATTAGAAAAGAAGAAGAGAGGAGAGGGAAAGGAAGAGGAGGATCCGGGTTGTTGGTATCCTTCTCAACCTTGTAAATCCTCTAGCGGGCCGAAAGTTCTTTGTGAGTAATATCCGGGTTATCTTATGGTAATTTCTTGATTATTATTTTACTAAATTTAGTGCTTACTTTATTTTACTTAGAATAAATCTCCGTGTAGGTGGAGAGGCTCTAGTTTTTCTCAAATTAGTTTATACCAAGGTTAAGCGTACATGGTGTACTTACTAGAGTTTACAATTTCGCCCAAAGCTACGGAATAGTTGTGGTAGCCCCGGGGTGGCAGCCGACCAAAAGCCTTTGTAGTCCAACACGTGCGTGTTGGTGTTTTCAGGCCCTTTTTTGCTGGCCCCGGCCCCCACAACTATTTCCGTCTTTTTGAGGCGCAACTCTTCAAACTCTAGCCCGTAGAGTTTAGTAAGTCTACGAACCTTGGTATTTAGTAATCTTGAGAAACCTTAAAACCCCTCTCCACCTACAAAAATATTTATTCTACCTCATCTCTTGGGCACTAAATCCCTTCTAGTTCAATTCTAATCAAGAAATTACCATAAGATAACTCGGATATTAAGCTCACAAAGAACTTTCCGGGCGCTTTAGGTTTATCAAGGTTGAGAAAAATACCAACAAACCCGGATCCTTCTCAACCTTGTACCTCTCCTCTCTTCCTTCTTTTCTAATCTATACAACTAGGTGAAGAACACCTAGAGGGACACCACTACATTGTGTAGAGTGTGGAAGTGAAGAACTAATGTCAAGTGTAGTGTGTTGTGTTGTGTAGTGTGCCCCTCAATTTATAGTGGAGGGAGGAGGAAAATGGAGGGCTCTCCTTGTTCGGGGAATATTGGCGGAACGAAAGTTTGCACCACATGCAACCGCCGCCGTGAAGTCCGTGAGCGAACCACCGGAGAAAGGGCGGGAAATTTGGCCAAAATTTGGCGCCGGCCGCCGCAGATCTTGCCGCCGCCGCCCCGGGCTGGGCCTCCCGGCCCCGCCTTCTCCTCGTTGCGCGTTTTGTCCCTCACATGTTGGGCCTATGGTGGTGCATGGGCCGATTGTGAGCGGGGTTTGGTCCTCTTGCTTGATTCTCTCTTTTCACGTATTTCTCGCGGTCGCTTTCCACTTTATTTGGCATACTTTATTTGTATTTCCATAACATTCCCGCAAAACAACTTGAAACACCAAAACTCATGGAACTCGTCCGATAAATAATGTTTGGTTATGTTTTCACATGTAATATTGTATTAGTGGTTCACTTTGGTGGTAGTAAAACATTCATTAATTGAGTGTCAACAAGTTCCCCACACTTGACTCTTTGCTCGTCCCCGAGTAAAGGTTAGTGATAAAGTAAGTATAAACATAGCAATTCGAAAGTTATGAACCCGACATAAAAGATCATCCTAGACATACCTCATTACCGTGGGATATGTGGAGTGTCTAACATATATTCTTGGGCGGTTGAGAAATGGAACGGCTTCAAAACAAAGTCATCCTATTTTCACATCTTAGTAACTTGGAGTTTTTTTTTTTTTTAGAATAAAGCATAGTTCACATGTACTCCTCAAATGGTACTCTCACCACTCAATGGTGTATGTTTCCTCACCAAGGCATTTCAGAGCATTGCCTTCTTTATCTTCCTACTTCTAAAAGGCTTATGTGGAGCTCGGGTAGGAAATATTTTGTGGGCATACTTGTATTGCATATTTTGGTTGGGTCAAACAATGGAGCCATGGAGAAAAAATGTCATACAATCAAATCAAGATGTGCAAGTGTGTGGATATATGGTGGCTATCCTATTTCTACTATGCTCCTTGAAATATCTCTCCCTTTATTGAGACTTTGGATAAAATATTTGAGATAACATGGGCTATCTTTTATTCTCATCTTTTGTTTCTTTTCTTCTTTTTTTTTATAGAGAGGCGGGCATCTAAGTACCCATTGTTTTATTTTGGACACTTGTCCATTTTTTTTCTCTCTTTTTTTTTTTTTTTATGATAGCCTCATGTCTCTTTTTGGCGAGACTTTAGAGAGGGAGATATGAACAAGTGTTTGGAGCATTTATTTTGAAAGAAACCTAACCAATATTTTTTTGTTCTCTCCCATTGTAGGAGTAGAATATTTTTGGATGGATCTAAGTGGAAGGCATGTTTTGCGCCGCTCCCGGTGTAGGAGTAGTGCATATATTAGGTGGCGTGTACGTGATCTTGATTTAAGAGCATGATAAATGTCTCAACACAGGTCAACAAAGTTTGACAAAGCTCAATACAAAAACAAGTAGCATATGTAGAAGGTTTTCAAATTGCACCATGATGTATTTGGCCTTGGTAGGAATTTATTACCATTGAGGAGTATGTGAAACTATGGTTTTTAGCATTTTGATAAAAGAAATTCTCCAAGTACTTCGAATAGAAAAGGTTGGATTCCCATGCCAAAACCATATCTCACTTCACAACAACTTAGGCAATATGTTTTTCCTATATATATTTTACCCACAAGCACTAAGGATATGTAAGGAATAAAATTTATGCAGGCCAAACTCAAAGAGGTATATTCATATTTACTTTTAAATTTTAAATCTAAGTGTGGAATTTTGGTTCTTTTTTAAAGTTTGCAGGTTTAAACAAGTATAGAACCAGGAGCATGCATATGAACAGGTGGGAAGGAAGTGATCAAACCGAATTTTGTGTATTCTCCTCCACCAGCTCATGATGTGGTTTAGTGCTTTTCGTTTTTTCGATGGGATGTTGCACTCCCCACACTTCTTTGGAGCTATATCTGGTTTTATTCGTAGACATGGACAAGTGAAAATAACAAGGACTCTTCTGGTGGAAAAGCACCAGAGAGCCAAAGATTTATTTGATTAACACATTATTCTAAATTCTATATAAATTTTTATTTATTATTTTTTTTTGACAAGATTGATCATTAGATTGAATCATTAATTTGCAAGAATTCAATCAAGTCATTTTTTTATGGGTCAAGGAAAACTTTAAAAATGGAGACCATTTACCTTGAATACATTACCTTCATCATCTTGGAGTATGGCACCATGTGATGAGTTCTTGATTACCATGAATGGTCCTTCTCATTTGCTCGGAAGTTTTCCATGAACAAAGAGTGTCACCCTTGAGTTGAACATCGGGATCTTAATTATCTCTAGGTGTAAACTCTTTTGTGCTGTTTTTTTTTTTTTATGCCACCACTTCGTTCATGTAAATGTTAGTGGTAGAGAATACCCGAAGGGTAGCACCAATGTTTATATATATATATATATATATATATATTCTATTGATGTAAAATATATTTTTTAGAGAGAGAGAGGTTAGATCTTTATTCAAAACACGACTAAGATAAAACAAGTTTATTGTGTAAAACAAAATTTATTTTTTTATTATCAACCATGTTCATCCATCTTCCATTCGAGCTCAAGCAAGACCAAAGTAAAGATTGCAACATAAACCTAGTCTTGATTTATCTTCATCAAAGATTACTTCTCATTGTTCATGAAAATAATTACTCTAAGTTCATTAACCAAGATTCAACACCATGTTAAATTTTTGATCAAAGAGGGTCATTTTTAACCTAAGCACCATGCTTAATTTAAAGAGACCCATGGATGCATTACATGTGCACATGTAGATGCAATCCCAACTCAAAGCATACGACATAAACAAGAAAAAAAGTATATATATATATTTTTTATGGAGATAAATATGAGTAAAGGAGTCGATGAACATTACCTTTGCATTACCCGAGTATACTTACCGACAGCATAAGTGTATGGAGTCTAGAAATTGCTACAACGGTTGATTTGTGATCCAACTCAAGCAATCATCAAGGCTTCGAGTCACACACATGTGTGGTGTGTATAGATCAAAAAGCTTTGATGATAGCAAAGGTCTAGAGAAGAATCCTCCTTCTCTCTCTTTTTTTTTTTTTTCCACTTTTTTTACTCTCTTTTTTTTTTTTCTATATATTTCTTATCTCTTTTTTTTTTTTTTCCCTCTTTTTTTTTTTTTTTCTTTCTCTCTCTCTCTCTCTCTCTCTTTTTTTTAGCAAGACTAGGCTGACATCATCTTTTATTCTCTCTTTTTTTTTTTTTTGAGTGACCCTTGGTGTGTGGAACTCAGACTCACACCTTCCTCCCCCACACTTGAACTTTTGTGTAAAAGTCAAATGTGTAAGGTCAGGCCTCCTTTTTAAGTGTGTTCCATCACCCATGAGCATCAAAGTTTTGTAGTTGATGAAGCCCCATGTTTTCCAAAAAATCACATGACTCCTTGTTATTATTCGTCTTCACCGAAATGGTTAGCGACAAGAATGCCCGAAGGTGCATGCTAACTAGATAACATGTTCTTGCTTTTATTAAAGAAAGAGTGCTTTTTATATATAACAAGAAATAGAGATTAAGATAGAGGTAAAGAGAAATGAGTTTTTTTTTTTAAGGAACAAATTTATTTGAGGGAAAGTGTCATGAGGGACGGGTTATCTCCCTAAGTGCTTTGTTTTCGCATCGAAAGCTCGTCCTTGGGAAACCTTTTTTTTAAAAAAAATGAAACCAATGTTGGTGGAGTGGTTTCCCCTCCAACACCAACCTTTGTGTGTTGCTCAGTAAAGCTCGTGCCAAAACACTACGAGATTTGCAAAATTTGTGATACACAAAAGCATCTACAATGACCCTTTCGAGTTTTTGTGAGCTAGGAGCAAAAAGGGATTGTAGATTTTGCAATTGTTGGCGAGCTACAGATCATCAACACATGAGATTTTTATTATGAGCATGGAATGGATGTGACATTTAAGAAATAACTTTCATGCTCATCAATGAAATCTCTCATTTTCGGGGAGCACTTTTCTTTTTTTTTTCTCATGATAATGTGACTACTCCACAAAACTTGGATATGTCATTTTTATTGTGGAGATTGTTTCAAATTCTCCCCGAGATCCGGAATGGATTTTGATGAGACAAGTGAGCACAGGCATAGAGGGTATAGAAATATTTTCTAAATGAATTGATCCACCCTCTATGTGTTGTGAGTGTTTTTTTTTATGTCTCATCAAGGAATTCGAGGCATATGATGATGTGAATTGGGAAGCTCTAATGATTTTCTAAAATCATCATCAACAAAAATGTCATCCTTCAAAGGGGCATGCAAAAGGACGGGATTCCTCATCCCACGAAGTGTGATAGCATGTTCCCTTTATAGGAGGGTCCTAAACAACCAAATTATGGGAAGGATTTGAAAGAATTTCAAATTCGGTTGTAGGTGCGTCCTCTCTTTGTTCGGGGCTTGACTCTATTGTTGTTATGGGAGACTCGTCATGGATAGTGGTGTGAGGGGTGTTTTTTTTTGAATAAATAAATAAAAAGGATACACGGACGACTTGGGTTCGATTCTAGAACAACTACCGTTCCCGAGAACGGCGCCCGAAAAAAGCTTGTTGGTATTTTTTAACGCATACGATAAATCCACAAGCGCCGCGGAAAGTACCGTTGTAGCTTTCACCGGAGTATTCGAGGTGGTCGATTTCCACGGGAACGAGAAGTGAACTAGAAAGGGATCAAGTACGTCCAAGAGATGAGGTAGAATAAATATTTTTGTAGGTGGAGAGGGGTTCTCTAAGGTTTTCTCAAGATTACTAAATACCAAGGTTCAGGGCTTACTAAACTCTACTTACTTGAGCGTGAACCTTTCCGATTCTTGAAAAGACTGGAAACGGTAATCGGGGTCGGGCCGCCAAAAGCTCTCACGAAAACACCAACACGTACATGGTGGACTACAAAGGCCCGGTCGGAGCTGTCACCCCGGGGCTACCACAACTATTCCGTAGCATTGGGCGCAATCTCGGGTAAACTCTAGCCCGCACACCATGTCTACGCTTAGCGGTTCTGAAACTAGTTTCACGTAAAAACTAGAGCCTTCGGTCGAACGGAGATCCAGTAAGTAAAATAAAGTAAGCACTAAATTTAGTAAAATAATAATCAAGAAATTACCATAAGATAACCTGGATATTACTCACAAAGAAGTCGGCTCCGTAGAGGTACAAGGTTGAGAAGGATCCGACAAACCCGGCTCCTCCTCTTCACTCTTCCCTCTCCTCTCTTCCTCTTTTCTAATCTATACAACTAGGTGAAGAACACCTAGAGGGACACCACTACATTGTGTAGAGTGTGGAAGTGAAGAACTAATGTCAAGTGTAGTGTGTTGTGTTGTGTAGTGTGCCCCTCAATTTATAGTGGAGGGAGGAGGAAAATGGAGGGCTCTCCTTGTTCGGGGGAATATTGGCGGGAACGAAAGTTTGCACCACATGCAACCGCCGCGTGAAGTCCGTAGCGAACCACCGGAGAAAGGGCGGGAAATTTGGCCAAAATTTGGCGCCGGCCGCCGCAGTGCGCCGGCCGCCCCCTGGGCTGGGCCTCCTAGCCCCGGCCTTCTCCTGTTGCGCGTTTTGTCCCTCACATGTTGGGCCTATGGTGGTGCATGGGCCAGATTGTGAGCGGGGTTTGGTCCTCTTGCTTGATTCTCTCTTTCGCGTATTTCTCGCGGTGCGCTTTCCACTTTATTTGGCATACTTTATTTGTATTTCCATAACATTCCTGCAAAACAACTTGAAACACCAAAACTCGTGGAACTCGTCAGATAAATAATGTTTGGTTATGTTTTCACATGTAATATTGTATTAGTGGTTCACTTTGGTGGTAGTAAAACATTCATTAATTGAGTGTCAACAGTGGGCAACCACTTTCAAAACCTGGCCATTTCCTCCAGTTACGGATGGCAGAATTGGTATCGGAAGATGTCTAAGAGAAGGAGTGAGCATTGGGAAACTCGGGATATTCATCATTGTCTGGAGTTTTCCTTGTTAGGGACGCTCAAAATTGACTCCCTCCTAATAGCAACTACACATTTCTGGTCTAACACCACTTATGCTTTCATCTGTGGCCACGATCCCATGACTATTACCTTAGCTGATGTATTCATGATGACCGGCTTAAATGTTACAGAGCCAGTATACCCGTTTAAGAACAAATCGACCAACAACCACAAAGCTGCCAAATCCAGAGGTGGATGGGTCAACTACAACAAGACTTACATGTCAACAGGCAAAGTGGAGGACAAGGAATACAAAGCCTTCATGAATATGTGGCTAGCTAGATTCATTTTCTATGGTAAATCAAACGAGCCAACTCTGAACCACATCGTCATGGCTAAAGTTTTAGCTGATAATAAGAAAATCCCACCGGGAAAATACCTCTTAGGGGTTGTTTACCATATGATGCATCAGACCACCATTCAGATGCGAAAAGGAGGAGAGATTTCTTGCGTGAATGGCCCTTGGTGGCTGGTTCATATGTGGCTGCAATTGTACATGCATCAGATTGTCTCTGTTGGCCTCCATAATTTGACCTTCCCTTTAGTTAATTATGCCAAGGATAAACAAGCACAGACCAAACCTTGCCAAACTTATGGAGAAGCAGCATCTGCCATTATCATCAGCATAGACATTGGTCACCTTTTCAAACTCTTATATAAGGGATTTGATGATGTGCTCTGGCTTCCTTACAGGGAGAATGAGAATTTGACCCTTCCCTGCAAATTCAGTTATGAAACTAGCTGTGAAGACAAATTCTCTAGAGATGTCTTCAACTCTTTTATCAAGCCATGCACCCTGTTGGCAGAGTTTCATCATGGGAGGCAGCTGTGAGGGATAAACCCCTATCCGCTCATGGCCCATCTTGGGTTGAGCCGTCCAGGCCGGCCCAGGCCGCAAGATCGAGCCCCTCAGCATCTTCAAAGTCGGCGACCATCATGAAGACCGCGGTGTAGGCGTGGGCGTCAAGTCGAGCATTTCCTTATGCGGTTCAGTATTGAAGTCCATGTAAACTTCCCTATTGTAACCAATCAGGATAGATCTTGTTGGGCTAGATTCGACCTGTAACCCTGCCCCCCCCCCCATATATAAGGTGGGCAGGGACCCCCACTTGAGACTTATCTCATTATTCTATCAAGCAATACAAACTATAAGCAGGACGTAGGTGTTGACATTTCTTAGCATCACCACAAAAGATAAATAATATCCTTAGTGGCAACGTCAAGAAACACCTATGATAGACGGATTCATATGCGCAAAGGTTCGCAAGCACACGAATCTATCATCATAGCATTTCACCAGGAAGTATTTGGGTATCGTTCATTTATATTTTCCCAAAGGAGGGCATGGTGTAAAAGTCTCTAACATGAATGGGCAAGATAGCATGACTGTATAATCAACCAAAGTTCATAACAGAGATGTAACGGTAAAGGATAACTTGACACAGACACTTGAACTAGTCTCAAGGATAAAGAGAAAATCCTAACATGCTAGGAGAAGGCATATCCTAAATAACTATGTTAAGATAGCAGATATACATGCATAACTTATACCGTCAGAGATTCTAACTCGAGATAACCTCAATCACTATTGGCTTACTTCGGGCACCAGATCGCACCTAGTCTGCCAGGTGATGCCGGCCTCTAGCTCTACTCTCTAGCCGGACGTGGATGAGTACTAGGGATGGACAGGGCTGTCACCACCTGCCTCCTATCTCACTATCGTAGGCTAAACAGGAAACGGATGTAGCCTCTAGCCTAGACACCATGTCTATGCTATAACTACTACTCTAGCGTCGTATAGGGTATCCCGTCTTCATCAGGGACCCACTACTAGAGTATCCGCCACGAGGATGGACGACGAACCCGCAAACCGACAAGCAACCAAGACTAACTTAAGGAAGAACTCATCATGGTCTAAACATGAATGTATAATACGTTAAGCATAAAGTTCTATATGACAAGATCATAACATGAAAACTATATACTAGTTCATATGTGTTGACACCTCTTAAGCTCTACTTTTATAACTCAACTAAACATGTAATAAGGATATAAAATGAATATAAGCATAGAATAGGGGCTTTACTAACACAGTTTCACAAGTTTTGGTGATTTATATCTTTTCAGGGACTTGACAAGTAAATGCCGAAAAACTCAGAGATAACTTCCCAAATAATAAGAAGATTGATCTGTGGTGAATTTCGATCCAAAAAGTGAACTAAAACATTCTAGAAGACACCAGAAGACACCAGGAGAAGCCTGACACCATGGGTCCACCAAACCTTGGCGTCCGCCAGTGAAGAATAGGCCGGCCGCCAGGTGGGGCCATGATGTCAACCTCATCTTCTTAGGTCGGTTCCAAACCGACTTTGAGGTTGTATCTATACCATTATTGAAGGTCGGTTTGATCCAAGGGTCCATATTCATCGGCCACGGCTATATAAGGATGACCCTACCTCTGACCTAAGCATGAAAATTATTATTCATCATACTCGACTCTGATCAACAGCTAGAGCCATACCTCTCTAATTAGAAGAGCTAAGATCAAGTTGAGAGAGATAGTAGAAAGTTGAGAGATAGATCAAAAGAACTTTATAAGAGTTCTAGATCTGTTCTTGAGAGATAAAGAGTAGAGTAGAGGAAAAGAAGGGGGAAGTACCGGATCTGCTGGGTGACTCCTCTACGCTTGTACCTCCGAGATCAAAGGCTTCATTGCACTTGATCTTGAGACTTCTTTGGTGGATCAACTTATTATTTGAGTAAGTTCACTTGTTTATATTTCTTTTCGGTTTACGACTCTTTAGAGTACTTCAATTCTTGTCGCTCTTGAATTAAAGTTGTTATCTCTAGTGCAAGCGTGGTGTTTGGACTAGAATACTGTGAAATACACCCTACCTTCCTGAGGAGTGTGGTAGATCGTGGTAGTGACAAGTACCATTGATTCCTTTGGATTCCACTTCCCGTTGGATAGGACACGTAGGACCTAGTTACTGGGGGAATAGCAAGTTTCAACCTTGTTTTCCTTTGAGTACGTCCCCATTAAGAAATATCTTCGAGCCTTACAAGAATATAAACTAGACAACCATAGACATCTTCTCAATCTTTATTTTCTCTAGACCTTTCTATAATCTCGGGGGTTTAGTTTTAGTCTCACTATCCTCACACCTTTCTCCCGTGGATTCGATATTTAAAACCCTCTCCCGGGTGAAGTGCTCATCGTATCTGTTAAACTATGGATGATACAAATTATAAATATTTACGTGGGATAACTTTTACCAACAAGCATTTAAAGGCGCAAGCTGGGGAGAACGGTTCTTGAACACGTGAGTTAGCTAAATCTTGTATTTTATCCTTAGTATAGATTTTTCTTTTTATCTTTTTAAAATCACTATCCAAATGGATACTACCCCTCTCTACCAATACTTGGCACCCAACGGGCAAGCTTGTAGACCTGTGTTATCATCTAAACCTATCCGTGCTGGTTCTTATGAGTTTCACCCTAGGTTGATAGAGATGGTCCAAAATCATACATTCTCAGGAGAATTAGACGAAAACCCTTTCCTTCATCTCCAAACTTTTCGAGAAGACATGTAAATGCCTCCATATTGAAGGCATGTCCCCTCGAAACTATCCATTTGGGCGCTCTTTCCATTCTCTTTGAAAGGAAAAGCTCGCCCGATGGTACAATCGAAATAAAGAGAGAATGGGTGGCGACTGGGAAACTTGCTTAAATAACTTTAGTGCAGATTTCTATCCCATGTCCAAATTAGTCAACTTTAGGCTCTCGATCCTATCCTCCAAAATGTAAGGATAATGAATCTTTGAGTGCCTACTAGGAGCGTTTTGATCTTCTTTCCAAATCTGGACCTAATCTAGCCATACCAGACCATGTTTTGATTCAACATTTTTATATTGGTCTGAATAGAAAATCTAGAAAATACTTGAACACCTCTGCGAATGGATCTTTCATTCATCTTTCAATCCCTGAATGCATAGCTGTCCTAAACAAAATAGTGGAAAATAAGGAGGGTGATCGAATCTGCGAGGAAATACTTAAAAATAGAAGAAATCATAGAAAAGAAGAAGGATTAGCTAAACACAATTCTCTACAAACTCTAGCTAATCCGGAACCTTTAGATTTAAAAAGAACCGAGAGGTCACTTCGATCTCGATTTCTTACTAGATATATCGAGGATGATCTCTTTTACAGTTATGGAAACACCTCGAGATATCAATTAGAATCTCGAAGGCTAAAACACCACAACCTTATCCTATAGACCCTTCCGACTTGGGCACATTTAAAGGGAACCACAGAAGAACTTGTCTCAATCATAAGTAGCGAATGGCCGGAAGAATCAGAGCTTTCCTCTGATGTAATTCGATTGGATTCACCTTCTGTACCTATTCGTTGCCAGATTGATAAAGACCCTTTTGATGCTCTATATAATCCTATTGTGGGAGTAAATATCATGGCACTATCTTTTGCTCATGAACTTCTCAAAAATATGCCATTGAGTCCCACTACAAAATTGTTACTAAGCCCTTCGGGACAAATTGTCCAAAGTTCAGAATTCTTTATGTTCTACCAATCAAGGTTAATAACACCATGGTGCATCTCAGCTTTTATATGTTTGATAACATGGAGTTTGATCTACTTGATAGAACAACCAATAGAAAGGCTTACTTTTAAAGGACAACCCGAGACTTAGACTTTCGGCTAGACCAAGATCTTAAACTGTCATTACCTATAGTCCAAGCCATTCATGCTAAAACCGAGTCTTCTCGAACTGGATCCTATGGAGGAAGTTAAAGAGGCTACCGTAGAGTATTTTGTGGAGTCTAATCAAGAGGACGATTGAGTTCTTTATTGAAGAAGAAGATGAAAATCCTACCACTTCGAACCTCTAGATGAATTTGAAAACCCACCTAGACCTCCCATTGAACTTAAACCTTTACCACCTGGCCTCACTTATGCTTTCCTAAATCAAGATCCAGAGTCTCCTGTAATCATAAATGATAAACTTACTCCAGAACAGACTCTTAGGCTGATAACTGTCCTAGAAAAACATCGCTCAGCCTTAGGCTATTCACTCGAAGACTTAAAAGGAATTAGTCCTGCTCTCTGCACTCATCGTATTCCTACAGATCTAGATATACCCCCATCTATTGAGCCTCAGCGTAGACTCAATAATGCGATGAGAGATGTAGTTAAGAAGGAAGTTCTTAAGTTACTACACGCCGGGATTATATATCCTGTGCCACATAGCGAGTGGGTAAGCCCTGTGCATGTTGTGCCTAAGAAAGGAGGCATGACAGTTGTTAAAAATGATAAAGATGAATTAATTCCTCAAAGAACTGTTACGAGATGGAGAATGTGCATAGTTTATAGAAAACTAAACAAGGCTACTGTTGGCGGTCATTATCATACAAATTATACCGCCAACTTAGTCATATGACATAGCAAAATAGCGTACTATTGCCACACAAACCTTTGCTATTGATCTAGTTCCACTTGTATTCGAAGAAAATATGTTTTGCAGACATAAACGTGGAAGCAGGTGAAAGTACGCCAAATAAAGGTGAAAAGCGCACATCAAGACTATGCTTAGTCCAAGGGGAAGGCTAACAGGCCAAACCATGTCAATCAAGCCCAAGAAGTGGAAACCCAACTTGAGTTCGGGTCCAGTTTGGATTGCAGAACCACCCCGGAGTAATTTGGGCATAACTTTCTCATACGAACTCCGTTTTCAGAGATCCACCCACCATTGGAAAGCTAACGACGAGACCTACAAGCCCACAAAATTTGAGGCCCAACGGGCCATGTTTGGCACCAGCCGCCGCCATGGGGCGGCCGCCCCGACACCGCGCCCCCGATCCCGCCGCGCCTTGTCTCCACATTGACCCGGTTGTCTAGCGGCGGTTGCATGAGGTGTTTTTCGCGATGGTGCCAAAAACTCCCGCCAAACCTCCCGAAAGTTCCCTAGAACAAGGAGAGCCCTCCATTCTCCCTTGCTTTTCCCTATATAAAGAGGCACTCACCTCTCTTGTAATACACCAATTCACACACCATTCACATCATTCAATAAAGGATCACACTTTCCATCATACACTTCACCATGTGATCCATCATTCACCCCACATTCCTTCGGGAATTACACTCCACGTCTCACATATAGGGTGGTTTAGAGAGTGCCAAGACACTCAGAGGGAGTGAGAGAGTGAGAGGTAGAGAGAGAGAGGAGTAGCGACCCCGTGGTCTTGTGCGGTGTAAGGATTTGCGACGCCCATCCGGCTGTTGGAGTGCCGGAACTGTCGGCTCCCGCCTCCATACCTTGAACCTCTACGGGTAATCTTTCGGCTTGGTGAAAGATATTCGTGTCTTACCTTCAGTTACCATTCTTAAGTTCCACGCTATCATTTATTATGTCGAGATTATGGGATCATTGTTTACCTTTCGGTAAATGATCTAGTAGAGGGTCCCTGATGAAGACGGGATACCCTGATCGACGCTAGAGTAGTGACAAGTAACATAGACGTGGTGTCTAAGTTATGAATCACCCTCGTTTGCTTAGCAACCCACAGTAGTGAGGTAGGGGATAGGTGGTGATAGCCCTATTCGCCCACTGTACTCCTCCACGTCCGGTTGCGGAGTAGAGCCGTAGACCGGCATCGCTTGGCGGACCAAGTGCAATCCGGTGCCCAAGTAATACTAAGCTTAATAGAAAGAGTAGCCCGACTTAGTCTAAGTCTTTGAAGGAACACGTCACTTCCACGATCACCTCCTATGCTTGACCCTCGATAGATAGGTAGAAGCGGACTTAGCGCCCGTTCCCTATGGATATTCGATTCCTGGAACACTTCTGGGTGAAGTGCTACAACGGTACTTTCCGTGCGCTTGCGGACTTTGCTGCTTATGCTAAGAAATACCAACAAGCATTTCTAGCGCCGTTGCCAGGGAACGGTTGTCGTTATAGTTTGTAAACCTGGTATATCAGTGTGAGCCCTTACCCCTCGCCATTCTTTTGCATTTTTTCCTAGTTAGTTTAATTTATGGAGCAACCCTTTCAAAACCTTTTTTGCTCCTAGGGGCAAGCTCTTAGAACCATGTCAATCTTCGATGCCAATCACGGCTTCGAGATTTGAGCTCCACCACGACTTTATAGCCATGGTTCAGGTCCAAACCTTTTCGGGCTTGAAATTGGAAAACCCTTTGATAGAGCATCTATCTTCTTTGCTTGTGACATAACTACCTGAGGGTCGTTTTCACATAAAAACCCAAATGGAAGGAGGAGCTTTCCTAAACCATATTTTTGAGAATACTCTCCCCGCTAGAACCCATCCTAGTAGAACCCAAAGCGAGATCAAAGGGAAGTCTCTTCGTTTCTTAGAACCCGATACACTTATAGAGAGACCCTTGCCTGAACCAAAACCCAAGGGGACCACATGGTAGGATCTCCTATTTTTCGAGACTGACCTTGCTGAGGGATTCAGTAACACCTCGAAATACGAACAATAGAAGAAACCACCAACCCCCAACCCTAAAAAAAACCCTCAATGAACTTTTCTCCATGACCCTATTAAGGATTGGTGGAGGTCATGTATAATCCTGCTATGGGTATAAACATTCAAATCCCTTGCACTAAAATGTGACAAGGAATCCTTTAGAACCCAAACAACACGGGCTTTTGCCAAGAGACCATACATGACCGAATTCTTCTGCACAAATATGTAAAAAAGATTTTTACATTTTTGATATCCAAGAATTTGAAATTCCAAACAGGCATCCCTAAAAAAGAAAAATATTTCTTAATTTATCAACATCCAGGGATGTAGATGTCAAGCTGGGGAGGAAAACATTTTCCATTACAAATCACATGAGATGAAAACTTCGGTGATGCACTCTCCCCATGAGTATGACACGCCCAAGAGGTTAAGCTCTATGACACAAGAAATTCTCATGTGGAATTTGTTTTAAACTCTCCCTCATAGGGAAAGCAAAACAATAGTACACTAATGTCATAGGAAGTTGAATGGGGATTTAGAAGAACTCAAAGACAATTTTTGTCTACCATTCTTCCCCATCAAACTCCCTACCAAGGACAATCCTTGATTTCAAATAGGATGAGAAAGAGTCACCGGTGCAGCCTAGGCCAGGTTTACTATGTTAATACACGCCGGCCTAGACTGTCATTACCCGAGAGTATGTTTTCACATATCTTTCGTTCGGGTCTTGACATAGACACGCCTCTATGCCTTGACATGACCACTTTGGAGGGTCGCTTATAGATGAAATTACAATGGAACAAAGGAAGATCCTTGATCACATCCTAGAGAAGCTTGCTTCTCCCGTTGTAGAACCTTTTCCCTCCATAACAAGGGCATGTCAAGTTTTGAGGAGTCCTCATCGGTCGAACCATTCCCTTACCACCATTAGAACCGATTTTGTTGAGCCCTCTCTCGAACCACAAACACCAAAGGAATGAATGCATTCATCCTTCTGAGTTCCCGATCGAATTCAAGGTTGATGACAGAACCTCGAAAAGTCAAGGTGTGCTTGGACTTCCATATCTATGTAACACCCTAAATTTTGCATGATTTTGAAATAGTTAATTTGATTTATTTATGCAATTTTGTGATGCATGGAATATAGGTAATAATAAATTTTTATGAAATAAAATCAAATATGAGGCCTAGATACATGATGTTGCACTCATGCTGGTGCATTATTTTTATTGTATTGTCTGGTTCTTGATTTGAATTGGAAAAGAATTCAAGTTCATTTGAAAAGCTCATTTGAAATGGTTCAAATAAAAGAAAATGCTATTTATTTCTCCTCCCCAGCCTTTCTCTTATTCGGCCTGTTAGGCCCAGCTCGCTATTTGTCCCTTGCCATGGCCCGAGTGGGCAACTCCTAGCTTGGCCCGCTTCCACCTTGCTCTCTTGGGCCGCCAGCACCATCGCCCGGCCCAACTCGGCCTCAAGCCAGCCTAGCTCGGCCAGCAACAAATCCAGCAAGCCGCACGCGCAGCTGACGTGCTCGCTTCGTCGTCGTCTTCGTTTGGAAACGGAAACGCACCCATTGATGCCGCGTCGGTTTCCATCTTCACCGCCTCTCCTTGATTCCGCGCCCGCCGCATCTTCTTAAGCCGTGTAGAGAGCTCCGTGTCTCTCTTTGCAACTCGCGCACTCGAATCGCCTTTTCCCCATCGCATTCCAAGCAGCCGTCATCGAGAACCCTAGGCAGGAGCCGCCATTGGAGCGCCGCCGCTAGAGCTCAAATTCGCCGTAGACGACGCCTCCTTCTCTCTGTAAGTTGGAGGAATTGCTCCTCCTTGATCTCGCGAACTCGACATGCCGTTATTTTGGTCCGATTCCGTTCATATCGCGACGCCGTCTGGTGTAGGTATCCGCCGACCGCCTCGCCGTGCGGTGCGTCGTCCTCGATCCGCCGCGGAGCTCTTCGTTGCCCTCGGTGAGACGCCCTTGATCTGCTCTATCGAATGGTACCAGCCGCGTCCGATTTGGTGGCCGGAACCGCCGTGTTTAGTTTTTCCGGCGAGCTCAGGTCGCCGGCGGCCATGTCCACCGCCGCTGTCGTCCTTTGGCCCGGCGGGAGCGCCGCCCTTGAACCCCCATCTAATCGTGACCATCCGTTCGAGATCCAACGGATCAAGAACGCTCCATACCCTTTCAGTGGTCGTTTTGCTAAAGAATCCCCACAGTCTATGGTTAATTCTGTACAGACCCTTGGATCCGATTTCTAAAGGAATTTTATTTATTTTTATTCCGAATTCAGTTTCAGTCTATTTACAGAATTGCCATTTCATTCAAATGCTTATATCTTCTTCATTTTAAATCCGATTTGACCCGTTCAAATTGCGTTGGATTTGTAATTTCGTAATCTAGATGTTTATGCCACTGTACAGTAGGTTTCCAACTTTTAAATTTCGTGATCATATTTAGTTTATTAGTTTATTCATGTAAACCTTGTAAATTGCATATCTTCGCCGTCTTAAGTCCGATTTCAGTGATCTTTACGTCGATATGATCATAGTGATGCGTAGATTTGTTTTATAAACCATTTATATTGTTTTCTTGCTGATGGTGTAATGTTCTAACTATAGCCCTCTTGCTTGCTTCGTGTATGATTGATCGGATGATTGTGTGTTGATGCTTGACGATCGAGATTAGCCTTGTGAGCGGTTAGGGGAGACCAAGAATACTGAGGAGAGCAAGACCAGCAGCAACACTTCTTTGATAAAGGCAAGTATAGCTTGGGAATTGCTTACTTTATAACATGATGATCATATGACTTAATGAATGTTTATGTCATAAACGTTAAGATGATTGTTAGTAACATGAGGATTTGTCTCGCTTTAGCGAATCCGGGTATTACAAAGACAACTATGGGGGTTATATGGCTCTGACTTTAGTTCCTTAGAGATCATTCCTCTAGCAAGTTGGCAAGTACAGAATTGGATATAATATGCCTCCTATCCTATAATATGTGAGTATAGGTCATGAGTTATGTGCCACATAGGAAGGGTGGGTCCTATGTTCCGACAAATTAGCGCCATAGCTTGTTAGAAGAACCTTTGAGGGCTTCATAGTGGTTCTTGGTGTTTGGGTTTGATCCACCCTTGCATTTGGGAACCATGACTTATAGTGAATGTGTACACCTCTGCTTGCAGTTTGATAAACCGTATACTAGCCTTGCCCAAGGTCACGCGGCGCCCCGAACCATGGCATTAAGGATGATGACTTGTGTTTATTAATAACTCATGTTAATTGTTTTATGCTTTACATTACTTATGTTATGATGATCATGGTTCATGGGTATGTAAGTGCCTTGCTATTCTTGCTAAAATACGCTTGTACTTACCCTTGCTTTATCACATCAAATAGATCAATGCTTTGGAATGAGAACTACAATGAGGACTACCGTGATGAGTACTAGACTTGATGTCAACCAGTCAACCAGTCCTTGTGGTGGAGCTTCTACGCGTGAGCCGTCATTAGTTGCTTTTATCTTGTTTAAGACTTTGTAATGAATATTTGTTCTCTATGTAATAAGCATAGTGATGGTACTTTTGCATTTGTCAGCTTATGTGTGTGACATTCCTAGGCGCACATAAGATATTTATACATCCACTTTTGTTCTTAAAAATGGTTGTGACAATCTATCTCATACCTGATTTCAATTTTCTGATAGACTACCTCTCGAAAAGCTGTTTCACGAAAAAAAAACATATGGGAACCATGATGAGAAGTTGGGAAAGATTGTTTCTGCCTCTCACCTAGAAATTCCAGAGGCGAAGCACCTTTCCAACCAAAACCTGTTCGAGGAGGTGAAGTTCATAACTCAATTCGATTCGCTTAAAGTTGCTACCGCATCTTTGTGAAACGAAACACCATCACCCTCGGCGAACACCAGCCCATGTCCCTCCGGCCAACAAAACATTGTTCTTGATAATGGTCAAGATACAACATTTGTCTTTCATGACATGCCTTTTGAGGATAAGAACTCATGTGCCATGGACATGCCCGAGGCACCAACTCTAGAGACCAAGATAAAAAAAAATTATTATTGAGCATGAAAAATCTTCCTTTGAGATCCCTCATGTTTTATGCTCACGTTTTTGGATCTCTAAAGCTTGTCACGCCTCTAACCACGTGCTCCTACAAGAATTCCAACCTCCTCTTGATCCTCGCTCACAAACTCTCTAAGAGGATGGTTGTGTATTTCTTCATGTATCACAAGTCGTGTCAACCTCGTAGTAGCACGATGGCAATAACCTTGCAAACTTGATCTTAGACGGTCAATGCCTAGTGGAGAAGCCGGGAACTTCACCACCCTTGATAGCCGCAAAGAAGAATTCTCGCAAAAGCTTATGACCATAAACAAAGCACTGCCGGAGATACCCCCGACTATCAAAAAAAAAAAACTATATATATTTTTTATCTCTCTTAATATCCGTAAAAACCTTTCTCTCAAGAATTAAAAGCAAATGACTTGTTGTCAAGTTAGCATGCACCTTCGGGTATTCTTGTCGCTAACCATTTCGGTGGAGATTGATTAAGAAGATCAAAAGAGGCACGCAATGCTTGAGAATATGGGGACCACATCAACAAGAAACTTTGATGCTCATGTGTGATGGAACATGCTCAAAGAGAGATCCGGGACCCTGCACACTTAACTTTTACACAAAAGTCCAAGTGTGGGGAAGATGGTGAGAATCTCAAGTTCCATCCACCAAGGGGCCATACAAAAAAAATAATAAAAATATATATGATGATGTCACCCCGGCTTGCTAAAAAGAGAGAGAGGATATAAAAACAAAAAGAGAGAATATATATAAAAAGAGAAATCAAAAAAAAAAAGAAGAGAAAGAGAGTTGTCGAAAAGAAAAAAAATATATAAAAATGCAGAGGAGAGGTTGGCACCACATGATCAAGATCACTACAAATGTGCCACCTAACTCCACCCTTCATCGCTTCAACAAGCAAGAAGGGCTCACCTCTCATCCTTTGCAGCCACCATCAAGGCCCATGGCCCGTGAGATACGTCATGTGTGTGTGGCCTAGCCTTGAGAAGTGCCTGGACATGGACATCATGCAAACCATGGCAACAACTTCCACACTTCATCCAAAAGTGTTGCCGATAAATTTATCTAGGTACGCAAAGGTAACGTTCACCAAATCTCATACTCATTATTCATCTCCATAAGGTTATACAAATTCATACTTCCCTTGTTTATGATGTCTCGCTCTGGTTTGGATATGTCCCCATGAGATCTCATGTGGTATATTCATAGATATTTTTAAATTAAGCATGGTGCTTAGGTTAAAATGATCTTCTTTAATCAAACTTTGACATGGTGTTAGAGTTTAGTTAATGAACTTAGAACTTCGTTATCATGATCCCCGGAAGTATATTATGTTGGAGATAAATCAAGGCTGTGTTTACATTGTTCCTTTACGTTAGCCTTGCGTGAGTCATGTTGAGGTGAACAAATAAAATAAAAATAAAACAAGATAAAATAAAATAAAGTTATCTCAATAAAGGCTCCACGGTGTTCAAGCTGGTAGAGCCATATGTTTGTTTTCGTTTTGTTTTCTTTGTTTGAATAAAACTAGGTACAAAAATAAGTGTGGGGGGAGATCTCTCAAGCATACAATCACACCCATCCGAGATCTCCCCAACACAAATGCACAATCATCGAGCAACTCACGATGGAGAAGGGCCGGGATGAACGACTACCATTAACTCCTTCCTCTTCAACGATGGTTTGTGCAAAACTCTCACTCTCACATCTCCCAAAAGTTTTGAAGTTTAAATTTTGAACATATCAACAAGACAAAACCTGTTGGATGCACACTTGTCCCTTTTGTCTTTTCTATCTATATAATTTGCCAAAAGAACAAGTGTGGGGGACGAGACTACACAAGGTAAAAATTGAAATCCTTTACCTTCCCCTTTTGAACAAGATTAAAATGTATGATCATTAAAATGATTTAATCATCCTTGAGCTCCACCTCATTAAAATCTCTCAATGTCTTTCAGTCAAGATATATTTTATTCCTCACTAAAAGAAAAAAAAATTGTGGATGCTCCATCTCCATGCTATCCTTTTGATAAAATTTGCATACACTTTATTCCTCGCTAATATTCCTATGCCTTGTGAATTATCTATCATAGGGACCCCATGTTATCTAAGTAATTGGAATATGTGATATAACTGGATAATTTGAACCTTGCTCTTTTATATGAACTTGGGATTTGTTTTCAAAAATTCAAAATTCAATTAGCATGCTCCTCAATGATATGCAAATTCCTACTAGAGCCATATTGAGTTTATCAAAGGCAAAAACCTACCATATATATATGCTACTTATCTTTGCATTGAGCTTGTGTCAAGTCTTGTTGACCCTTGTTGAGATAGTTGTCATGCCCCCAAGATCAAGATCACGTACACGCCACATATATCATCTATTCCTACACCGAATACGCTAAAACATGCTTTCGTCCACCATTCCAAAAGCTTTACTCCTACACCGAGTAGACACAAAGAGACATCTTAGAAATAAAATACTCCATGCTCTACCGGATAGTGATCTCTCTATATATTTGTGGTTCAAAGAGACATGGCTATGAAAAATATATAGGGACACATGAAGGTCCCATGAAAAAAAAAGTTGGACACATGAAGGTCCAAGAGTTCAACGGAAAAAAAAAGATGAGCACATGAAGGCTCATGCAAAAAAGATAGCCATGTTCTCAAGAATAAAGTTTTCATAAGAGAGAGATCACTCATATCAAGGAGTATAGTATAGGTTCCACTATATCATATCCACACACATGCACTTCTTGATCTAGGGGTATGCCATCCTTCTCCTTGGATCCAAGCTTTGGCCTAGCAATATATGCAGAGTAAGTATGCCTTCATATCTTTTCCCTACCCAATGATCCATATAAGCTTTTTAGAAGTAGAAAAGAAAAGAAGACAAAACTCTCATATGCCTCCCTGAGGAACCCTCGACACAAATATCCGAGTGATCCGAGTGAATAATTCGAGGAGCAAGGCTATATTTACATTTTCAAAATCATATGAAAACCCAAGTTCCCGCACTTATCTAAAGCAAGAGGAGTAACACCCGGTTTTAAAAACAAAACCAGATGAAGCTATATGTGAGCCCCGAAGTCAAATCTCACATATAGTTTACAAATAGATAGTAGTATCAATTCACAATGCTTAAAATATAACGAACAAGAAAATAACCTCAGCTAGCGCATAGGAAAGACACTCGATCTTCTCGTGTAGACTCCACGAGGACCGACCGACCGGTTGATCACAAGCCTAACATCTTCCCCGAGGTGTGGGGAAATAGCAAGGGTGAGTCCATGTTGAACTCCGCAAGCATAGCCAGGGGGTTATGAGGCTCGGGTTTATTACACTTGCCTTAATCTGCGGTTGCTTTTAGTGTAGGTCAAGTTTTAAGCTTAAGCATAAAGGAATCCCATTAACCCATTAATCACAAGTGTGAACAGATATCAACATCAATTTAATAACAACATCATAATAAACATGCAATTCTATTCATTAATGTCTCCAAGGCCGTTCATGACCGCGAACACGGCCGACATGTCGGTTTAATTAACTCTCTTGTGAGAGGGTGTACACTTTCACTACGGGTCATGGTTTCCACCGCAGTAGGTTCTCGACTCCCTAACCAAGTGAAGACCATATAAAGTCGTTCAAAGACCCTCCTAAAAATATTGAATGGCCAACAGAGCTACAACCCCGTTTCTCCCAATTCTGGCAAACCACCAACAAAGTTAGGTAGACCCCTTGAACAACCAAAGTCGGAGCCATGCGACCCCCATAGTCTGTATCAGATATCCCGGATGATCACGAATGAATAAGTCCTTATGGAGAGCTAAGAGCTTCATAAAATAAACAACACAAGCTCTTTTAAGCCCTATGTACCATGGCATCATCAACTAATCATCTCGATTTAATCCATAAAGCAATAAATAAATAATGTGTGTTGGTTTAGCGCTAGCAAGTTACTACCCAAATGCATAACCCATAGGAGACAAGGATCAAGTAATCAAGACTAGGTAAATCCTTAATGGTAAACAAGGAGGACACATGCATCATGAATTAATGATTAAAGTGAATAGGACATCAAGGATAATCCCAAGCTATACTTGCCTCAAATGTATATCCTTCTTCAGATCCAATTCATTAATAGAACTCCTTGATCATCAACTCTTCTAGATTGCCAACATAACGCTCATCGTCTACTTGATTCCAATCAGCAACACACAATCATCCGAGCATTCATACATGAAGCAAACAAGAGCATTATAAGATAACAGTACACCAATCATTAGAAAACAATTTGAAAAGCTTATAAAACTAAGCTACACGTCACTACGATCACATAGACGCGAAAAGCACTCTAACCGAATCTACGGTGATCGAGAGGTGACTACCGAAAGATTTACTTTGAAAAGAAAACAAGAACCTTTATTTATTTAAAAACAAATGATATGACAGTATGAATTTAAATAAAGCACTAAATACACGGGACATGATATATGGAAGAGCTTCAGAATAGACCAAGGATGATGCATGGATAACGCATGCATGACTTCATCAAAGTGTTTAGTCGAATAAGTAATATGCATGCAACTCACTTGGTCACGTCCAGGCTTTTTCTCAGTCCTTGCATGAACTGGAGAAATATCGCGGAAGAGAATAGGAAACCATTTAGCTGTTTGCTCGGTGTGCTGGCAAAAGCAGAAGGGATTCATGTTTTCATAGCGTTTTCACCGAGACGACAAGGCATGGACCATGAACAAGATAGAGAGCAAGAGAGGTTCGGTAGCTTGCATGTATATGTGTATTAACATGGTGTTTCTATTGTATTTAGGATTTATTTTCCAAAGGAAAACGGCCACAAATATATGTGCGTGACGTGATGACGGCATCACCAAGCTAACAAGCAAAGCTAGAAAGGTATGGCCGGCTGCTAGGGTCTGCTGCTTTACTTGATGTACGTATATGTACATTACTCAAGTATTTTCAGAATTATTCTTGTGAAGGAAAACGCGGCAAGAAAACGAATTGGTGTCATCATGATGTCATATGGAGCTAGCAACGGTGTCATCAAGCTAATATGATGTCTGAAAGCTACGATGGAGGCCATGCATATATATATAGCCGGCGATGAAGCTTCACTCTAGTTGGCCGGAAACAATTACATGCGAGGACAGAACACAAGAAGCTAGATAGAGGTGGGATCACGTGAGCTCACCCAGGGATTTCTCAACGACGATGAAGGTACGGCCAGGACACGTACAGTTCGTTAGGATAGACGGATGTGGCTTGACTACAGCATGCAACCCAACTGGGCGGACGGCGACGACGCTGCATGTACCGGTCATCCAAGATGAGCAAAACAGATCAATTTTGAAGGTAGAAAAACACGACTTTGCAAGACGTCGCGTGGCTCGGAATCAAGCTTACCGAGCTGATGAAGGCGACATAACAATGGATTGAGGTCGGCAGAATCTCGAACGCGAGCTCGGCGGCCGAAATAAGGGTTTCGGCGCTCGGGCTCGGTAGAGGGCACGAGGCGGCGCTGCTGTTGCTCAAAGCCAAAAAGCTGTGAGTCCAGATGAGAACCGAGGGATGCAGGCCTCAGCTTATATAGCGCCCAGGACGGCAGCAAGAAAGGAAAGCACGAGCTTGATCTCTGAACCAACGGAAAGCAGCAAATACTTATGGAACTAGCTAAGATCTCAGCGGTAGATGTGAGAGTGTTGGTAATGTATGAAGTGTTTGGATGCGGTCACATAGAAGCATGGAAGTTTGGTATATGAGCATTTAGTAATAATAATATGGTTTTAGAAACGCGTAAAGCGGCGATATGTGTGAATATTGATGGGATAGTTTGTTGTTTACATGTAGGAATCACTTGCCGTAGTCACATTTGTTGGATCATGGTAGGGCGTGGCAGGTTTATTTTCTCTGCCTTGGTAGCGATTATGGAAACATGCAATTTGGAGTTAATAAGGATTTATTATGGGGATTACAACTTGGTAATTAATTATTGGAATTGGGTTAGTGAAACTGGAATGTAAGAGCATGAGGATGGGGTAAAAATTGAGACTTCGTATGTAGTTTGGAGTTAATATATATATATATATATATATATATATATATATATATATATATTGGATTATAATTTTGGAATTAATTATTTAAGTTGGATTAATGAAAATGGAATGTAACAGCTTTTAAAGAGTTTGGGGTGTAAGTAGTTTTTTTTTTTTTCTGCATCTTGTATTTACTGTTCGCTACGGGTATTACTGTTCATTCTTAGGGGTATTACTGTTTATTCTAACGGGCATATTACTGTTCGCTACGGGTATTACTGTTTATGCTAGCGGGCATTTACTGTTTGCTAATGGATTTTTACTGTTTATACTATCGGGTATTTACTGTTCACTAACGGGTATTTACTATTCATAAGCACTGTTGAACTACAGTGATATCCTTCCTCAGGATTATAAGAGTTATATAGATGTGCTCGTCGGGAAGAAGAAAGGAAAGTATAAGGAACTGACGTGCAGGCAGCGCTGTCAGCGAGACAGAGCAAGCAGGCAGCAACGCTGCTCAGCTTGGGGTGCAAAAACAACCAACGATTGGTGGCCCAAAGCGAGAAGGAAAATACTGGGCTAGTGGAACCAAGGGAAAATGGCCTTACGAGCCAGGTTGGGCTGAAACGTGAGAAAGGAATTAGGAAGAAAAAGAAATATCTTTTTCTTTTTATTTCAAACTCCTTTTCAAATGATTTTCAAATCATTTTGAATTCTTTTGCAAATTTGGTCAAATGCAAGCAATACAAAAGTAACAATGTAGCAGCATGAGTGCACAAACATGTATCTAGCCTTATGATGGATTTTAATTTTCATAAAAATTATTATTCCTAAATTCAATGCTTCACATAAAATGCATAAATAAATCAAATTTCCTATTTTATAAATCTTGCAAAATTTCGGGTGTTACATGAATCCATGTTGTTCCATAATTCAATTACCCAAGATTAATGTGGTAGACACATCAAAATTTCACATGTGCAGTGAAGCTTGAAATAACTTGTATGCAAATTTTATTTCACTAGAGGTAAACCCGCCTAGTCTTGCACTTTACTCGAGGGACGAGTAAAGACTAAGTGTGGGGGAGTTGTTGGTGGTCATTATCATACAAATTATACCGCCAACTTAGTCATATGACATAGCAAAATAACGTACTATTGCCACACAAACCTTTGCTATTGATCTAGTTCCACTTGTATTCGAAGAAAATATGTTTTGCGTGATAAAAACGTGGAAACAGTGAAAGTACGCCAAATAAAGGTGAAAAGCGCACATCAAGACTATGCTTAGTCCAAGGGGAAGGCTAATGTGCCAAACCATGTCAATCAAGCCCAAGAAGTGGAAACCCAACTTGAGTTCGGGTCCGTTTTGACTCTGCAGACCACCCCTGAGTAATTTTGGCATAACTTTCTCATACGAACTCTGTTTTCGCACCCACCGTTGGAAAGCTAACGACGAGACCTATAAGCCCACAAAATTTGAGGCCCAACGGGCCATGTTTACGCCGGCCGCCGCCATGGGGCGGCCGCCCCGACACTGCGCCCGATCCCGCCGCGCCTTGTCTCACGGATTGACCTGGTTGTCTAGCGGCGGTTGCATGAGGTGTTTTTCACGATGGCGCCAAAAACTCCCGCCAAACCTCCCGAAAGTTCCCTAGAATAAGGAGAGCCCTCCATTCTCCCTTGCTTTTCCCTATATAAAGAGGCACTCACCTCTCTTGTAATACACCAATTCACACACCATTCACATCATTCAATAAAGGATCACACTTTCCATCATACACTTCACCATGTGATCCATCATTCACCCCACATTCCTTCAGAATTACACTCCATGTCTCACATATAGGGTGGTTTAGAGAGTGCCAAGACACTCAGAGGGAGTGAGAGAGTGAAAGGTAGAGAGAGAGAGAGAGAGGAGTAGCGACCCGCGGTCTTGTGCGGCGTAAGGATTTGCGACGCCCATCCGGCTTGTCGGAGTGCCGGAACCTGTCGCCTCCCGCCTCCATACCTTGAACCTCTCATGGTAATCTTTCGGCTTGGTGAAACATATTTGTGTCTTACCTTCGCTTACCATTCTTAAGTTCCACGCTATCATTTATTATGTCGAGATTACAGGATCGTTGTTTACCTCCCGGTAAATGGTCTAGTAGAGGGTCCCCGATGAAGACGGGATACCCTGATCGACGCTAGAGTAGTGACAAGTAACGTAGACGTGGTGTCTAAGTTATGAATCACCCTCGTTTGCTTAGCAACCCACGGTAGTGAGGTAGGGGATAGGTGGTGACAGCCCCTATTCGCCCACCGTACTCCTCCACGTCCGGTTATGAGTAGAGCCGTAGACCGGCATCGCTTGGCGCACCAAGTGCAATCTAGGTGCCCGAAGTAATACTTGCTTAATAGAAAGAGTAGCCCCGACTTAGTCTAAGTGCTGAAGGAACACATCACTTCCACGATCACCTCCTATGCTTGACCCCTCGATAGATAGGTAGAGCAGACTTAGCGCCCGCTCCCCGTGGATATTCGATACCTGGAACACTTCTGGGTGAAGTGCTACAACGGTACTTTCCGTGCGCTTGCGGACTTTGCTGCTTACGCTAAGAAATACCAACAGCTACAAAGAAGGATCACTTTCCTTTGCCTTTCATTGATGAGATGTTAGAGCAATTGGCAAATCATTCTTACTTTTGTTTCCTTGATGGATATTCGGGTATCACCAAATCCCAATCCATCCTAGTGATCGAGCAAAACCACTTTTACCTCGCCCATATGGAACTTATGCTTATAGAAGAATGTCTTTTGGGTTATGTAATGCACCTGCTTCTTTTCAAAGATGTATGATGTCTATATTTTCTGAAATGATTGAAGAGATTATGGAAGTTTTCATGGATGATTTTTCTGTTTATGGAAAAACTTTTGATGATTGTCTAGAAAACTTAGATAGGGTTTTGCAAAGATGTGAGGAAAAGCACTTAGTCCTTAATTGGGAAAAAAATGTCATTTTATGGTTAGAGAAGGAATAGTGCTTGGTCATCTAATTTTAAAAGGGAATAGAGGTAGATAAGGCAAAAAAATAGAAGTTATAGAACAATTACCTCCCCGTGTGAATATCAAAGGGATACGAAGTTTTCTAGGCCATGCTGGTTTCTATCGTAGATTTATAAAAGATTTTTCACATATTGCTAGACCACTTACCAGTTTGTTAGCCAAGGATGCTCCCTTTGTTTTTGATGATGCTTGTCTAAAAGCTTTTGAAACTTTGAAAAAGGCTCTTGTTTCGCGCACTTGGTCATTCAACCCCTAATTGGTCTTTGCCTTTTGAAATTATGTGTGATGCCGTTGACTATGCTTTGGGGGGGCGTGTTAGGGCAAACTAAAGACAAGAAGCATCATGCTATTGCTTATGCTAGTAAAACTTTGACTGGACCACAACTTAATTATGCTACCACTGAGAAAGAGTTGCTAGCAGTTGTTTATGCTATAGATAAGTTCATATCTTACTTGGTAGGAGCTAAGGTGATTGTTTACACTGATCATGCCGCTTTAAAATATTTGCTCACCAAGAAAGATGCTAAACCACGTTTGATAAGATGGATTTTGTTACTCCAAGAGTTTGATTTAGAAATTAAAGATAAGAAAGGAGTAGAAAATTCTGTTGCTGATCATTTGTCTAGAATGCATTTTAAAAAACCACATGAATTGCCTATTAATGACTCACTCGGGGGCGATATGTTCTATCGGATAACCCATACCGATCCCCGGTATGCGTATCTTGTTAATTTTAAGGTTGCAGGATACGTAGCACCAGGTGCAAATAAGAAGAAGCTTATGTATGAGAGTCGCCACCACCTATGGGATGAGTGTTGGTATAAATTAACGCACACAGAAAAATCCGCAAGCGCACGGATACTGATGTAGCTTTCATCCGGGAGTATTCCAATCGATTTCCACGGGGAACGTGAAGTGCACTAATCAAGGTAATAAGTCGTCCAAGGATAACTATGGGTTTGTGGGGAGAGAGAGAAAGTTTCTAAGTCTTCTCTAATAGATCTATGGATCAAAGATACTTCAAGGTTTATTTATTATGGGACATCAGAACACTAGCCACAGAAAGGGATGAGAAGGGGGCTAGGAAGCTCCGACTACGGTCCTACAAACACCAACCCGAACGTGGTGAAATACATCGGCCGTCGTGGTCAAGTCACCACCAAGGGCTACCACAAACTATCCGTGGGATTGGGTGCAATTCCAGGTAATCGCTAGACTAAGCACCACGCTTAATCCAATAATTACTACTCTAGCGTTATAAGGACTAGAGCACTTGATGCAAGAGGGAATCTAATAAATAAAGTAGAAGTAAATACTGAATGAAAGTAAATAGAGAGCTTAGAATTAATAAATGAAGAACCTGGAGATTTGCTGAAGACGAACTATTTGCTGCAAGAATACAATGTTGAAGAAGATCCGACAAGTCCGGCTCTTCAACTCTCTCCTCTTCTCTCTCCTTGATCTAATTACAACTAGGTGAACTAGATGAACTAGACAACTAAACAACTAGACAACTAGAGGGATCTCTCTCTCTTCTAATTGAAACCCTAACTTTGGCACTGTAGATAGCTAATGAGAGATAATGAGAGATATTGCTTGCGGTCGACCCTGGGGCTGCTTATATAGTCTAAGGTGGAGCAGCCCTTTCCAGATTGGCGTTTACAACTCTAATCTCCACCATTGGATCAAACCGACCTTAAGCAACGGTGTAGAAACAACCTCAATGTCGGTAGTGAACCACCATAGGAAGATGAGGTCGACAGTGGGACCCACCCGGGCCGGCCTAGATGGCCCTGGCGGCCGCCAGGGGGTAGAGTCCCCTTGGCCTCTCGTTCCTTCTGGTGTCTTCTGGAATCTTCTAGAGTGTTTTAGTCCACATTTTGGGTTGAATTACTTCACGGTTAAGTCTTGTCATTGTATGGGATGTAAACTCTTCGGATTCTTACCGTTCTTCTCTACTTTTATCTGTTTAGTCCCTGCAAAGTCATAAATCACCAAAGCTCATGGAACTATGTCAGTAAAACCCCTATACTCTGTTGATATTCATTTTAAGCCCTTATTTCATGTTTAGTTGACTATTAATATTATGCTATAACAGGTGTCAACAAGCTCCCCCAAGCTTACCCTTTGCTAGTCCCTAGCAAAGCCGAACTTAGCAATGGATCAGGAGTTGCTACAATGCTTTCATGCCTCAAAAGTACACATGCTTTCAAACAAGAATTCTCCTCAAAAGATATTATTTTAACTTTAAACATTTTTATCATGGGGCTTATAGCCTTTACTTGGGTCTTGAGTAATTGAAAGATAGAACAATCAAGTCAAGCACTATGTCTCAAGCTCTTAGATCAACTATTATCCCGAGTTTTTTTGCAAGATTTTCAAAATATGAGAGTTTCGTGAAAGTCATAAATGAAGCTCCATTTTTCTTTTGCCCCTTTGAAACTATCTCTCCTTTGGATATGTGGAGGAGGACCTGGGTTGTATACTCTCTTTTTTTTTTTTTGTTTTCTTCTCTTCTTTTTTTTTTTTAGAGAGGTGGGCTCTACTCACCCTCGGACTTGTGTCCCTTTTTCTCTCTCTTTTATTATTTTAGAGATGTGGGCTCTACTCGCCCACGAACACTTGTTCATTTTTCATCTCTTCTGTTTAGGGAGATAGGCTCTACTCGCCCGTAGGACACTTGTCCATTTTTCATCTCCCCTTTTTGTCTCTCTCTCTCTTTTTTTTTTTTTTTGAATACAACCCAAGCCTCTTTTTTTTTTTTTTGGAGAGACAAGTAGCAAGAACTATGAGCATTATAGCAATGATGGGATTTTTGTGGAATATGATGGATGCGTACTTCCATGATAGAAGTAGCATATATGAGTGGAGTGTAGGTTGTAAGAGGTATATATATGGTAAGAACACTCGTCATACAGAACTCATCATGTAGCACTTTTTAGTTCTAAAGATAATTCTCCGTGACTCTAGTATCACTAGGAACAAGATAAATAGCAGCTCAACCTTTCATATATCATATCCGTCAATCACCTAGACTTAGATCAAGCATTTGTCACCTAGACTCAACTCATGTGTCAAAACAGTTTTGTCTGAAACTTGGGAGAATTCAAGGTTGAAAACTAGGTACATGTAAGGAATTACAGCAGAGAAACTATTCATCATTTCCATACTTAAGGTTCATTTCATTTTGAGCAAAAGCAAACTGGTGAATACTCCTTCTAGATCATTTATTCTCACACTCTAACAAAGACTCTTTTTAAACACTAGACTCTTATTAAACAAAGCAAAAAGATATATAGCCTGATAATATATAGTAAAGAGATACTTATCGTGATAACCGGCGGTGCTCTCCCCCAAGCTAGATTGACATGTCAGGATGTTGATGATTGGTAGTTGAAGTAGACAGCGATGAGGGTGTCATCCTATCATGTCTTTCTCCCATGAATCCTGCAACACTCAAATAGACAACAAAGCTTGTGGAACTGATTAAAGGTTAGGCATTTAAGCATTAGTTATCTAGAGTGTTCTAATATAATAATCATATAAACTCAATTACATCTAGCTCCTCAACCATGTTGATCTGTGGTTCAAAGTAAACTTTCAAGCGTTGCCCATTTACCTTGAACGTGTTACCAGTATTATCTTGGATGGTGATGGCTCGATGTGTTGACGTGTCGACGACATTATATGGTCCATCCCACTTACTTCGCAACTTACCATGTCCAAAGAGCTTTACTCTTGAATTGAATAGTAGAACTTTGTCTCTAGGCTTGAACTCCCGTGTTTGATTCTCTTATCATGCCATCTTTTGTTCTCTCTTTGTAGATCTTGGAGTTGTGATAAGCCTTTTCTCTCCATTCTTCTAGCTCGATAGTTGCATCGTACGCTTCTCGCCGCCTAGGTGGAGATCCATGTTCCATTTCTTGATTGCCCAATGAGCCTTGAACTCTAATTCAACGGGCAAATGGCATGTTTTCCCATATACAAGTTGATAAGGTGACATGCCTATAGGTGTCTTGTATGCGGTTCGGTAAGCCCACGGTGCATCCGAAGTCGGTCCTTCCATGTCTTCCCCATTTCATCCACGCCTTTTGCAGAATATTCTTAATTTGTTTGTTAGATGTTTTACGCTTGACCGCTAGTTTGAGAATGGTATGGTGTTGTAACGTTATGACGAATCCCATGATCCGCTAAATACTTTCGGAAGACTTTATCGATGAAATGGGATCCTCCATCGCTTATGACCACCCGGGGTGTACCAAAACGAGGGAAAATGATTTCATGGAACATTTTCTTTGCATGTTTTGAATCATTTGTTCGACATGCCATTGCTTCTACCCATTTGGACACATAGTCTCACGGCCACTAAGATGTGTACTCGAAATTTCCATACTTGGGAAATGGCCTCATATAATCAACCCCCAAACATCAAATAGTTCAATTTGAAGATTGTTTATGAGAGGCATTGCATTTCGTGTATTTATGTTTCCATGCTTTTGGCATCTGTGGCATCTTCTGACAAATTCTTTTGTATCTGCATACATCGTTGGCCAGAAAAAACCAGATCTTGGCATGTGTCCGGAATGCTCCATAATGTCCTCCATATGGCGAGGCATGACATCTTTCCATAATTTGAGTAGCCTCAGCCATAGGAACACATCTTCTCAACAACCCATCCGCGCAAACTCGGAAAAGATAGGGCTCATCCCATAGGTGATGATGACTCTCATAGAGTTCACGATGTTTGCATACCATGGATCGAAGTGTGTTATCATGAGCAAAGTGTCATCCCTTAGATAATCATTGATGGGTAGCTCATGTGTCTCCTTGTATGGAATCCTAGACAAGTGATCGCCTACCAATTCTCTACTCCCTTTTTATCTCGGATTTCTATGTCAAACTCTTGGAGTAGAAGAATCCATCGAAGTAGCCGAGGCTTAGCATCTTTCTTAGTGAGGAGGTACTTAAGAGCAGCATGGTTGGTGTAAACTATTACCTTTGCCCCCACTAAATAAGATCTAAACTTGTCTATAGCAAAGACAACAGCCAACAGCTCTTTTTCAGTGGTATAATAATTGAGCTGTGGTCCAGACAAAGGTTTTGCTAGCATAGGATATGGCATAATGCTTCTTATCCTTGGTTTGGCCTAAAATGGCACCAACCGTAAAGTTGCTAGCATCACACATGATTTCAAAAGAAAGATTCCAATCAGGTGGTTGAATAATTGGAGCTGAAATGAGTGCTCTTTTAAGGATTTGGAAAGATTCATGGCATTCATTACTAAAGATGAAAGGTGCATCTTTAGCTAAGAGACTAGTCGTGGGTCTAGCGATTTGAGAAAAATCTTTGATAAAGCGCCTATAGAACCCCGCGCATGTCCCAAAAAGCTTCGGACTCCTTTAACATTTGTGGGAGGGAAGTTGTTCAATAACTTCAATCTTTGCTCTATCCACCTCTATCCCACGTTCGGACACCTTGTGTCCAAGTACTATTCCTTCCTGAACCATAAAATGGCATTTCTCCCAGTTCAGGACTAAGGAATTTTCTTCACACCTTTGTAAGACTTTATCTAAGTTCTCCAAACAATTATCGAAAGTTTTGCCATAGACAAAGTGAAATCGTCCATGAACACTTCCATGATTTTCTCGATCATATCGTAGAAAATAGACATCATGCACCGTTGGAAAGAAGCCGGAGCATTGCATAATCCGAACGACATTCGTCGGTATGTGTCGGGTACCAATATTAAGGGTACCCTAAACGCACGACGAGTCGCAAAACCCTGCGACACTTTCGGCCCGGATCGGCCTCAACGCAAGCTCGCCCGCAAGACACCTCCGCCTCGCACGAGCTCGAGGCGGAGCCGAACTCCACCTCGTGCGAAGCCAGGGCGGAGCCCGAGCTCCGCCCCTCTCACACGAGCTCCTGAGACCGTGACACAAAACTACGCCGCACGAGCTCATAGGTCGAAGCCCGAGCTCCTCCCTCATACGAGCTCGGCAAGAGCGTTTCCGCAAAGCTCCGCCGCACGAGCTCTAAGCTCGCAGACCGATCCCCGCCTCGAACGAGCTCTTAGCCGCCCCCTAGAGCTCGTCGGACCGCAGCCTCACGGGATCACTCCGACTCACGCGACCCTTTCACCACGAACGACTACTAAGTCGTATGGGCCTCTCATCTAGCACCACACGCGGTCACTCCACGCGCTCCCCCGTCCTGCACGATCTGAAGGACGGGTGAGACGTTCTCCGCCTCGAGCGACTAAGGGCCGGACGGACCGCTTTTTTCCGCCTCGCACGACCTATAGGTCGGAGCGGCCCACGACTCGCGAGCTCATGAGCCCGCGCTCTCACCAAAACAAACCACACGCGACCTCCGAGGCCGCGTGACTCGTCTCCGATTCTTACGACGTGGAGCTCGACACGACGTAAAGCTCACGAGCTCTTAAGTCTCCGGGACCATCCACCCGACGCGCCGCCCTTCCGTACGAGGAACGGGCAAAGTCCAATCTACGCATCGGCCGCACGACTCGAGTGTTGTAGCCGTAGGCGCCACGCGTAGCCACGCCGCCACGCGCCACCCGCCACGCACCGACAATGGACATCAATGCCCCCCGACGGCACGACGTATCGGGCCCGATGCCGACCCGCCTCCCGACAACCACTACCGCACAACGACGACCTCGGCAACGGCGGGCCGAGCCCCCGCCGAGCTCTCCTGTCCACACGTTTTCTTGCGACACGAAGTACGCGCATTTATGGCCGGGCGGCGCGACGAGCTCATTGTTCCCTCCGTCACCAACCAACGAGCTCCGAGCTCGGTGGACGGAGGTACGGCACATCGAAATATGGAGCCGCCCCTACGAGACTCTATGACGACCGACGAGCAGACTACCGGGTAGGGCGGTGACGACGCGGCGCACGCCGGACAGCCGGCGGCGTGCCCTCTCGCAAACCAGCGACTTTTTACACTTTACCCCCTCTATTTTATATTCTTCACACCTTTAGTCCTTCTCCTGGTGGCACCCATGTATCCTCCCCTTACGACTATAAAAGGAGAGCCTTGGCCACCGGGAGAGGAGGATCGATTTTCTTCCCATCGCATCCTCATTCGAACACACACCACTCACAGAGACTTGGGAGCCGGCCTCCCTCTCTCGACATGCTTGTATTCGCCCCGATGCGAGCGTTTGAGCTCGGCCACATAGTGACTCCAACTGGAGACTGGACTAGGGTGCCCGATTGCCCCGAACCAGTATAAATCTTGCGTTTTGTGTCCCTTGAGCTAGGCCATCGAAGTCCCACACGAGCCATTCGACCGATTTCACTGCGGTCCGTGGTATATCCGCCATATTCCACCACGACAGCTTGGCGCGCCAGTAGGGCGCGCCGTGTGACGATAGTCACCGCCGATGGCTTCTTCCGCTTTCGCCGCCGGCGCCCACAGCGCCCGCGGCGCCGACGCCGTCTCGCCAACACCGTCCTGGGCCCTCGCTGGGCCACTTCTTCTCGACCGATCCGCAGCCGCCGCCGACTCCGCGTTGGTACGCTCCGCTCGCGCCGCCGTGGATCGCCCTTCATTGTCGCCCTAAGCACCGCCACCGCCCGAGGCATACGCCCCCCTGGCAGACGCCGGGCGCTTGCCGCGGAAGCTCGCCTCTCGCCGGCGGGCCTCCACGAGCTCGACCGGCACGCCACGAGCCGGGAAACCGGAGACGAGCGTATGCCCCGCACGACCTCCCAGGTCGCAGCCCTTCGCCTCAGTGCGACGGCCTCCGGGCGCGGGTTGCCGCGCCCCGCACGACCTGAATGCGGGCCGCGCGCCGCCCGCCCCGACGACCTATGGCCGCCGGCCATGCGGCGTCCCGTCCCGCACGACCTCCCTCTCGGTGCTCGCGCCCGCGCGGTCATGGGGTCGAGGGAATCGCCCCGCATGACCTTCCCTCCGACTTCAGGAGGTATCCGTCCCGGCACGCGTCCGTGACCGCACGACTTGGCCGCGCTGTCCTCATCATCGCCGCGCCCCGGCGCCCGGCCTTGCATGTAGTGGAGGCCAAGCGACCAACTCCCCCACATCACGCCGCCCCCGCACACAGCTCGGCCAGGTGCGGCTCACACGACATCGCCCGGCGGAGGCGCATAGCACGCAACTCGCCCAGATCGGACGCTGCTCGCCGGCCGTGGTCCGCATGGACCCACCTCCGCACGACTAAGACGGCGTGGGGCCGTGGCCCGCCATCGCTCACGCGAAAAGGAGGACGAGCGTGCCGCGCCGCGCACGACCTCCGCCCCCGCACAATCCGCAGTCGATCGCGGAGACCGGCTCGCTCGCAGCGCGCCACCGCCCGTCCCGCACGACCGGGCGGGTCGCCGAGTACGCCACCTCCTCTCGTCCCAGCGCGACCAGCAGGTCAAGGTCCGCCATGTCGCTGCCCCGCACCGCACGACTTCAAAGACACGAGTCCCGCCATGTCGCACGACCGCGCAAGTCCCCGCCTCGCCCCCCCATCCCGTCGGGGGTCGCCAAACCGCGCCGCCGAGCCCGGCCAAGCTCTATCGGCGAGCTCGCCACGAGCTCTTCCGACGAGCTCTATCACGAGCTCTCCCTTTAAGCTCTGCCTTGAGCCTTGCCGAGCTCCACCTAGAGCTCCACCAACGAGCTCCACCTTGAGCTCCGCTACAAGCTCCCCGACGAACTCCAACTCGAGCTCCACCGCCGAGCTCGGCCGAAAGAGCCTCACCGCGAGATCTCGCCGAGCTCGGCCGAACGAACTCCGCCACCCGTTGAGCTCCACGAACTCCGTCACTCCACGAGCTCCTACGGGGTTCCGCCTCGAACGAGCTCCGACGATTGCAAGCCTACGAAGGCCGATCCACTCGCACGTCTCGCGCGACCTGCGGGGATACGAGGCCTCCCCCGTCCCGGGCGACCTGCAGTGTCTTGCGCGACCTGAGAGCTACGAGATCCGCTGCCTCGATTCCCCGTCATGCACGACCTAGGGGCCGGGATCCCCGCCACGCACGACATGCGGCCGTCCCGATATCCCGCGCTCACGCAACATATCAGACGAGGGATCTCCGTCCCGATGCACGACTTGCGCGACTCGGGCCCTGGAGGTCGCCACACGACTTTTGCGCGACATAGAGCCGGAGTGCCGTGCCGCACGACGACCGGGCGCGCACCTCCACCCCCTTCCGACCACGCTGCGACTCGCACGACCGCGCGACTCGGTGAGGGTCATCCCGCCGATCGCTTGCACGATCGCCGCCGAATGAGCTCCACTTCGAGCTCCACCTCAAGCTCCGCCGAGCTAGGGCCGAACGAGCTCCACCGCCGAAGTTTCACCGCCGAGCCTCGTCGAACTCCGTCGACGATCTCCGCTTGCAAAGCTTCACCGAGCTCGTCGCCTCATGTGCCCGGCCGGCCATTCATCCGACCTCGACGGCTCGGCGACCGCGCTCATACTCGACATGTACGAGATTAAGGACGTCGACGATCAAGTCCTCTCCAATGCCCGAGACATCGAACAGCTACGCCTCTTTTTACCCTTAATGTACTTCGTAAATTATCGTTATAATAGAAACACTACAAGATTTTCGGTCTAATTCAACGCCTCTGGATTGCAACACCAAAAAGTTTGGTTGCTAGAGATGGTTGTATTGCAACCATTCTAAAAATCGTAGCGATACGTGCCTCTAATACAACGCTTTTCAAGGTGTTGCGAAGCTTTGTTGCATTTGGTTGACGATATTGCAATGGTGAAAAATGGTAGCAGTAGAATTGATTTTGGTTGCAATTGTGAGGTAGTACTGCAACTATATTTGTGTTGTTGCATTTGATTGTGACTATTGCTACGCTTTTTTTTTGTGTTGCATAAAATTTCACAAGCGTTGCAAATGTTGGATGCTTAATGCAACGGAACTCTTGGAGGTGAAGCAAAAGTGGGGTTCAATTGCAACCGTTTTTTGCGCTTGCAATATACTTTGATATTGTTGCAAGTGCTAAATTTTATTGCAACGAGATCTCTAGGGTCGGCGAAAATTATGTTCAAGTGCAACGATTATTTTTGTTGCAATATACTTTGAGAATTGCAACGAGAACTAGGAGGCAAGGCTGATTTGGACCGGGCCTTATCACGGGCCATACACGCAGCCGAAAGCAGGAGTCACGATCTCGATCGGCGCCGCACATGGAAAAAAAAAACTGTGTGAACCCTGGCCGACGCGACCACGGTGTGCCCCCATGCCGGATTACGACCACGTGCCCCTCATACGTATCGACGGACTCCAAATAAGAAACTGAACACCACGCCGCTGCTCGGTCATTTCATCGGCTCCCCGCGCTTGCTTGTTATTTTTCACTTTCGGCAGTGGCCGCTCGCCTCGCGCGCCCGCTGCTGTCCGGCTACTGCACGCCAGGGCTAATATCTAGACAGTGAGCTGCGGGTGGCGCCGACGACGGAGGAGAAGAGCAAGAAGGCGATGGAGAAGTTTGTGCTGATGCTTAAGGAGGTCAACCCGAGTTGCACACGACCAAGCAGCAGGGCGCTACTACAAGAACGCGAGGCAGATTCGACCAGGTTAGACGCCGACCGCCTACACATGTCGGGAAACTACAAGAAACACCCCCCCTAGATACGTTTTTATTTGTAGGCTACATACGCTTTATTTTATACCTAGTGAAGTATAGAAACACTTCTCTAAAGCGTGTCTAGAGCGTCTCCTCATGGACCGTGTCAGACACCATAGATATGTTTTGTCAAGCGTGTCTAGAAGACATGAGACGTGTTATAGACACGGTATAAAACGGCTCTAAAAGACATAACACGCTTCCTCAAGATGATTGTTTTCGTATCTACTTCCTTTATAGACATTTTAATATCCGTATCAAGCAAAGTTGATGCTTGATACATCGATCTGTGTTTTCTATTGTTTTTCTTTTTTCTAATATATTTTGTGGAATTGTTTTCTAATGTGTGAATATCTTCACTTTGGAGAAGATAGTATAGAAGAAAACCCACATCAAATGTGTTCATTTAATATTAATTAGAGCAGACACTGTCAATCATTCATAGACAATAAGTAGATATTACATATTCCTTAATTCTTATACACTGGGATCTAGGCTCCTGTAAAGCTTTGCACTTCCAAAGACTTGTGCTCCAACTCACAATCTTCTCTTCATTCTGCAGACTTTGTTGATATGCTTCGGCGATCCTATAGATCAAACATATAAATCCATTCAAATTAGTAGCACTGAACATAATAGTCCGATGTCTATATTATTAGCTAACTAATATGCTCTAGCTAGGATTGCAAATTCACACATATACCAATGTTCATGATATGCACTCTGCTCATAAAACATATTTATCAGGATAACCAAATCTCTTTGATATATTGATGCAGTTACTTACATGGAAAATACATGAAAATACATGGGATATTTATCTCTTCTGGGTTTTTAGAAGCTGTTCATCTTTCAAAAACTGAATGACCAAACATGTCTGAACTCTTAAGCATGCACCTTGTCGAATCATCCGAAAGCAGCAACCTACAGCCACAAACTATCCAATAGCAGAGAAGTTAGATACAGCCACAAGATATATGTAATCATCTTCATGTCAATACTCCATGGCCGCAACGTGAGTTAACAATATTTAATTACTTCGGCTTTAGAACGCACCTGAATCATTTGAATACGTGTGTCAAGCTTGGTTCCCAATAAAAATTAGTACTGGAAACAACAATATTTGATATACATATATAGCTTAACTTGAAATGAGAAACCAGCAGCTACCCAAGTCCATACAGTCTCAAGATATCTGAAAATTCAATAGCCACATCAAGCAGCTACCGAAGTAAATTGATATGTAAGGACACTTATAAATCTATATAGTTAGAACACTACATGCAAGATACCTGAAAATTAAATAGCCACATCAAGCAGCTAGTAGCTACCCAAGTAATTGATCTCTAAGAACACTTAAAAAGCTATATAGTTAGAACACTACATGCAAATTGATCTGTATACTGCAAAGCAAAAAACATTCAGTTTTGTACATTTCGGTTGTGATCTGCAAAACATACAATGGATGCAAAAGAAAAGTCCTCACCGACATATAATAGATTGAGTACGGAAAGACAAGGTAGATTAATTAATAGTAGAAATACAAGGCCATGAAAGTGGACGGGCTCACTTACCCATTAATAAAAGAAAAAATAACTTTAGACATACTATATGTAACTCGTATTCATAAAAAGTCAGAGTCCCCCCATCATGGCAAGGGAAATTCAGTCCGGTTACCAAAATGGTTTCGTGGACATCTTCAGCCATCAAAAGGCATGTTGAATATATAGTACTAATACTAAAATGAACAGATAACTGAGTCTTGAAACCGGATTACGGGAGATACAGAATAAACAAAGGTGAATACAGATGTGTGGCCGTGGTGGGGCAGCAGTGGGCTGTGCGAGCAAGCGACACAAAAGATGAGAGGAGATGGCAAAACACCGTAGATTTACGTCGAGACGTGTGCGTGGCCCGCCATGCCCTTGGCTATGCCGACAGCATAGCCGAGCAGGTGCGCTCCCTGGATGGCGCTGCCCGCCACGGTGCTTGACGTCGTTGTCCCACGGCAACCGGGATTCCTTGGACGTTTCCACAGGGCCCTTGACCGCTTCAATTGTAGCCTGTGAGGAAGAACCACGCACCTATGACCGAGTATGGTCATGGCCTCGCCGGAGTCTGCCGCCGCTCTAGGGTTTCACGATTTAGGATCGAGAAGAACACGAGTCGGGAGAAGAGAAGAAACTGCCAGCGGCGTGATGTTCTCGTGCGCATATATCTACGGTGGGCTTCCTGGGCCAGGGGAACATGGGCCAGCGCGAATCCATTCGATGCAGACCCAGGACACGTGGTGCGTACACCCAGGTTGGGGCGTTTTATAACTCATAAGGTCTTCAATCATATCAAATAAAGGAAAACGTGAGTTACAACAAACGCACCTACATAGCGCAGTGGTAGTGATATTTTCATGTGAACCGGAGCTGCTTGTTTCGAGTCCTGTGGAAAGCACTTTTTAATTTGTAATATGCGTCCCGAATTCTTTTCTTTCCATACTTTTATTTTAGTTTAAAATTTTGATTTTCATTGTCTATTTTTTTTTTTTATATATGTTACTGAAATTATTTTTTAGACTTGACAATCTTCACAATCATTCCTCTCTCAGTAGCTAAGTGAACTCACAAAGTGATACTATACATCTCATAGGAGGATGAACATCTCTCGCTCATCTCGCACGGGCATGTGTGAGACCACATATGACTTTGTGAGAATGTGCATCACCTCTTTCTCAGAATAAGTCAAAACTTTTTTGTCGACACTTGTACACCAAAAGGATGTGTCCCTCCAAGTTTTTTGATTTTTTTATGTAGCTTAGGGTATTTTAACATTTATTCTTTAGTAAATCATGAAATAATTACAATAATAGGTTAACTTGGTCAAAATTTTGCATAGTTGCTCACAACATCATAGTTTGGTTTCATAAACATCCGATTAAAGTTTTAAATGATTTCGACAAAGTGATATTATACATCTCATAGGAGGATGAACATCTCGCCCTCATCTACAGGGGCATGTTTGAGACCACATATGACTTAGTGAGGATGTGCATCACCACCTTCTTGAAATCAGTTGAAACTTTTTTGTCAACATTTATACACCAAAATGATGTGTCCCTCCAAGTTTTTTGAATTTTTTATGTTGCTTAGGGTATTTTAACATTTATTCTTTAGTAAATCATAAAATAATTACAATAAAAGGTGAACTTGGTCAGAAATTTGCATTATTTCACAACATCATAGCTTGGCTCCGTAAACATCCCATTAAAGTTTTAAATGATTTTGACAAAGTGATACTATACACCGACGCCAAACAACTACACGTCGCGCTCGTCATCGACAAGGTCCTCGTGGCCAACGTGGTGGAGCTAGCGCCGCCGACCCAGCCAGGCTGGTGTTCCACGTCGTCACGGATAAGAAGAGCTACATGCCCGTGCACTCGTGGTTCACGCTGCACCTGGTGTTGCCCGCCATCGTCGAGGTCAAGGGCCTGCACCAGTTCGACTGCGCAACGCCGGCGTCATCGCCTCCGTCTTGAGGACGGTCGAGGTAGTGGCGGACGTAGGAATTGAATATTGGGCGTACAGACATTGCTCTGGCGCGGCCACGACTGCAGTATTCGCCCCCTAGCGGGCCATAGTCTCCGCTTCCGGTCCAGGCACATCCGTATCGGCCTTGGGTTCTTCTAGGCGCATCTCGCCCTCAAAGCTCAAATCTACACAACCACGAACGGCAACTGGGCGGTGTCCGCCGGTGCATGCTTGGTGGTACTATATATAGGTGGCGGCACATCTCTCTATCCCTAGACGCTAGGCGATAGGGCGATGCGGTGCAGGACGGGAGGATTTTTCTTCGAGTCGAACGAACCGGGGTAACGTGCTGGAGGCCGTGTCCACAGTTCCCTCCGTCTCCGTGATTTACCTTCTTGGGCTACTAGACGGTGGACAAGATGAAAAACGTGGGATTTTTACTTCGATCAAACAAACAAAATCTGGATATTACACATGTATACGCACAGTAGCTGTACATTTTTTTTTCTCAAAATTATTGGGTGCACATGTACACCCATGTCCACGTACTGTGTCGAGGAGGTGCACAGGAGCTCGCTGGACTATCACGGTTGCGATGGATCGGCGTAGAGGCACAGCCGCACAGAATACCTGCAGGATCAGCGTATACATGCAGCTACAGAATACCTGTAGAATTCCTATTTTGTTTATTTCGAATTCATGGACTATCACCGGTGCGATGGATCAGCGTAGAGTCCAAGCCGAGCACGTTTCTCGCTCAAGATGGATATCCCGGAGGTAAAATCAAAGGCCACAAAATTAGGATCCCGCCAACAATTACCAAAACCTTTGCCAGCTAAAATTCTCAGCGAAAATGCCGTGACGAAAACTCTCCCGCGCGCCCACCCCCATTTCCTCCCCCATGCCGCCCCATTATTTCGCAACTTCTCATCTCCCTCCCGGTACAGGCGCTTCCTCATCAACCACGCCGCCGCTTCCACACAGTTAGGGCTTTTGGTTTCCACAACATGGCGACAACTCCAACGAGTGGAACACCTGCAGGATCGGGGACGCTAACAACTCCGGCGGCGGCGGCGGCACCGGCAACTTCATTCAGACCCAACGCGACCATGTCCCTTTTTGGGGCAACACGTTCGTCCGGGACGACAGGAGCGGGGACGCCAACAACTCTGGTGGTGGCGGCGGCGCTGGCGCCGGCAAGTTCATCCAGACCCAACGCAACAATGTCCCTTTTTGGGGCAACACGTTCATCCGGGTCGACAGCAGCTCCTGGTGATCAACAAGAAAGATCCCTGCCAATCAATGAGACCAATGTCAGGTAACACCTCTTGGCTTCCTATTTTTGGATTCAACATCTCTGATTTAGGGTTCTAGATATATAATCTTGAAAACGTTCTAGGAAAGATGTAGGACGCTGCTGGGACATGCAGGAAGCAGTGCGCATGGGGATAATGCAGATCGAATGCATGGGATTAATGATATGTAGGGATTAATGATTTTGGTCTCTGTCCATACACATAGTATACATACATGCTTGTTTCCTTTAATTTCAGTAATTACAATAATGTAGATCGAAAGCATGGGACTAATGATATGTAGGGATATGATTTTACTTTGTCCATGCACATATGCCTATAAGTTCAGTTAGTGTTGCCACCGATGCATACCCGAATAAAAGTTGTACTATCAAGATTTAGTGACAATGGCATGGTGTGTCCTGTTATCTGAAGTTTCATTCTATCATAAGAATACTGAGAGCATTGGTCATCTTGTTGTGCAGACTGGATGTGAGAAACACAAGTTCAGTAATTAGGATATTGCTTTTTATATAAAATCCACCATGCTTTACATATAACCAGTAACTCTGGTTTTTGCTTGCTTGTGTGGCTGTTAATTTGCTCTCGAAGGGAGATAAGCCTTTCTTCAGACACCTAAAAACAAAAAAAAAAAAACAGTTTATATGGTTGCTCTATTGACTTCATGAAGCAACAAAAAGCCTATCTTCTTGAAGGGAGATAAGGATTGCATTACACTTCCTCCACCCCCTCGTAGCAAACCAATTGTACTTGTCCTGCTCCCTCATCTGCAAGTCTGAACACTTAACCTGAAATAAACAGAACCAGCATGTGCATGTTGCTGAACTACATCTGACAGTTGCTCACTAATGGATGACTAAATATCAATATGCTTGACTGAAATTCTTAATCTAAATATGTGTCGGATTCAGAGGCTAATCTGTACTAACCAGACTGTATGAACATTGTATAATTACTGGTCAAATCATTGCTGGTTGTGTGCAGAGGATTAGCAATAAGAATTCTCAGAATCGGCAGAACCGAAAGATACACACCATGTTACAGGATCAAAGGGTTTTTCTCAATTGAGCTATGAGAAGGTAAAAAATTTTGTCACAAGGTTTTCCTTTAGGCATTTTTTTATGCTTTGTGCTTGTGCCCCGAATGACAATGACATGATATTGTTATAACCTATATAGTATTTCTATTTGATAGAGATAGCCCACGGGTCACTACAAAAAAAAAAAAATTGCATGCTTGTATACAGAAAGCGAAAAGTACTAAAACTAATGTGTGCCCAAAAAAAAAAAAGTGAACTTGGATTCCTTTAGTTTTTCAATAGCAATAAATATTTCTGTTTTGTTTTTTTTTTAATTTCTGGTGGATATCTTCCTGATCTTTACAGTTTATAAAAGCTTCTGCATTTCCCTAGATTATGAAATATGGCTAATTTCTTTACATTCTTTCCTAATTAGAGGGACCAACTAACTGGTGAAGAGCCAAATGATATGGAGCTTTTATGATGACCCACCAACAAAATTGACAATGGACAAGCGAGGAGTCTAGGGAAGTTTATGTGAGTATTAAACAGTTTTCACAAGCCTTATTAAGTGATGCAACTGTCCTTGCTTACAATTATAGTTTTAATTAACTAAATGTATTTACTTTGCTAGGACAATGCAACCAGGGAAGATTATGGAGCTGGAGTCAAGGCCTGACGCAAATGTCGCCTCGGACTTGGAGCGAAACCAGATTTTCCAATCGACCTACAAGGAAACGAGAAAAAATCAAATCAAACAAGATGCATGCTAATGGTTACCTTGCAAGGTACCCAACTAGAAAGGAGCTACTATCGAGAGGACTACCAGCGCAAACTCCAACAGGAGGAGGCCCTCATTGAATCGTTCAGACAGCTGCAAAATAGACTAGAAGCTCAAGATATTGAAAGGGAAGCCGAGAGGCAAGAACATAAGCGCCCGGCTTGAACAGCTCAACAAGGAAAGGGAGGCCGATAGAGAAGCACTTAGGCAAGCTACGTTAATGTTGAAAGCAGCCCAACAACAAGCTTCAGTACAAATGGTAATATAAACAACATCTATGTTTTCATAGTTTATTGAACTGAAAATCATTATCTTGAACCCAATTCGAAATGCAGGCTAGCACAATTGTGGAGCCAACTGAAAATGTTGCTGCTGCTGCAACAATTGAGGGGACAAAAAATATAATAGATACAGAGGGAGAACGGATGATGCATAGTCAATGGTAGTTTGATGATAATTGAAGAATGTTTAATTGTAACATGCATGTCATATTCTTGTCAAGCGGTGTAATTTTACCACCAACCATTTTTTTCAGGTTACCCAAGAAACCAGCCACCTAGAACAACAACCCTCTTCTTCCATAGCTGAAGAACGTCTCACTAGAGGGCACACGACTAGAAGTAATTTGACACCCAAAACAAAGGGAGCGAATCGGGTCTTTGTTTATACTACAACAAAGCAATTGAAGGAAAGTGTGTCTAGGAAAAGATCTGCATTGTCTAAAAAAATAATACACGTGTACTATGTGAAACCTTTTATCCCTCTTTGCATTAAAAGGAACATGTAGTCCTTTTGGAGAAGTACATAGCTATTCTTTTGTTCTGCTCCAAAATCTGGTCCAAGCTTAGTTTCCTCTTACTGATTAGAAATATATATGGATGTGTTTGTGCTCATAAAATGTCTTGGGAGGCAGCCGCATGTATGTTTATATTTGCTTTTTGCTTCAAAGTTCATGGTTGGTAGTCTTTGCAGCTCACGAGCAGCTACTATGCAGCTCATGTTTTGCTTCAATTGTTCAATTAGCTTTGCAACCACTAGAATTTTAGTTTAACTAATGCATGTCAATGATTTTTTCAGGAGGAATCTTGAGTTTGAGAAGGAGCATGCAAATGGTGGGACGATGGCCAACATACATATCAAGGGAACCTTTGCTGCTCACAGTAGACATTAGTCTTTTGATTTGAATGAGTTCAAACAGGTTATGCATGCTGGACACATTATTATGTGTTAAGCTATCTACTTGTGTTATTATGTGTTCAGCTATCTACTTGTGTTCTCACTTATTTTGACACTTTCGGTGTGTTTCGTTAAAGATTTTATATGAACAAATTATATTTGGTTTTAATGGATGTTGATGCCTCATTCATTATGTATTTGTCATTTTGTGATTATTGATTTAAGCTAACAAAGCATCGCAACATGAATTATTAGTATGTATTAATCGGCGTTGCAATATATGATGGAAATCAAACCAAATTGTGTTGCAACAATCGCACATATAACAACCACATTTAGTCATGGCAATAGATACGATAATCGTGGCAATAAATAGACCATCTTTTGCAACTACAAAAAACATGACAGTGGCAATAGATGACCTATTTGTAGCAACCAACCTAAGTAACGTGGCAATAGCCTATGCCACCTATAGCAACCATTCACAAATGTGGCAATAGAGTACCTCTGCAGTAGCAACCAACCTATAGAGACGTTGCAATAACCTAAGCCACCTATAGCAACCATTTAGGGGACGTGGCAATAGAGAAGCTCTATTGCAATGCTTTCTCAGCGTAGCAATAACCACTCTTGCAACACATATCTTACGTTGCGACTGCATTGTGTTGCTACATGACTAGCATGTTGCCATACGTGTCACTAGCAACGCCTAGTTCATTGCAATTGATACTATTGCCACACCCATAGTGGTTGCAATTGCATTTGTTACAACACTCATCATATGTTGCAAAAGCGTCGAAAGTGTTGCAATAGAGGGGGTTGTGTGTCGCAACTAAAACGTAACTTCGTTGCATTACGCTATTGCTACCCTTACAAGTGCAACGACATTTAACCAAAAAAATGGTAGCGTAAGTACTATTGCTACCATTTACGCTCTATTGCTATACTTTGTCGGCGTTGCATTAGACCGAAAATCTTGTAGTGAAAGTACTTTCCGACCTCCGCCCGGGGCGAGGCCAGCCCTTGCTCGGGGGCTGTAGAGGACAGGATGCTCACCCGTATTCTCCGTAACTTTTATGAAAAAGCCTAAGCGCTAGTCAATTCGTTTAATAACCACGGGCGACTCGAGCTCGTCGAGGTCGCACCCGACCTGTTTGGGTCTTGTTTGTTCTCTTTCCTTTTGCTTATCGGGAACATCGTCCGACTAAGCTATAAGTTGAAGTCACGAGGCATGGCGCGGGCGCCTATCAACCTCCCTACGCCCCTGCGGCTACGGAGAAAAGGCCCGCCATCCGCTCCTCTAAAGTCCGACTTTAAGCTTAGGAACTCGATGAGCCCTCAAGAGCAAAAAGAGAACGAACAACAAGAGACTTTTGCGATTAAAGTTATGTGCCCGACTCAGGAACTTCATTTATCCGCGACGAAAATAGGCCTTTGCCTCGATCTACATCAACTTCTATAATCGTGCGGTACATCGACGGACTCAACGTACGTCATCAAGACCTGAGCTCGCCTCTGGCGCTCCAAACCACTCGCCCGGTCCCGCGGGGCGATGCGCCAAGATCCGCACCCCATACGACCTATGGGTCGCCCGGCGGCATCATCGCTCACATAGCGACCTCGAGTCGAGGGCGTCGGGGAGCACGCGTGACCCGTCGTCCAGCGGTCCGCGGTCTCGCCGCGACCTCATGGGTCACCCGCCTCGCAGCGCCCGCCGGCGTCTTGCGGCGCGGGGGCACGTCCGTCTCGCCGCGACCTCGTGGGTCGGGGCAGCCCGGTCTCGCTCAGCGCCAGCGCGTGCTCGCCGCGACCCACGTACCGCGACCGCCCGGCCATGGCGAGCGAGCTAGTGGTTGAGTACCAATCGAGCAAAACTACGTCCGCACCACGGAGGCCACAAGCCGATGCATGTGTGCATCGCGAAATGAACAAAGAAACCATGCTTGCTAACAATAGCACATAGGGTATCCAACGATCGGTCGGTCAACTCCTCGTCGCACCATCTACCCGATCGCGGGTCCATCCAGCGCGACCTCGGTCGAAGCGGTCTCCTCAAGCGTCTCGCGACATAGGGCTCACGGGGCGCCGCGACTGTCCGTCCAGCGGCGGCGTCCGCGGCGTCACGCCCGGCGTTAGTGCGTGCGGGCCGCTCCTCGGTTCCATCCAACTTGACTCGCTCCCGGCGCGGGGGTGGTCTGCCTCACATGGCGACCTCACGCCGCGGGCCGAAGGCGGCGCGCCCGCGACTTAAGATCGGGGCGATCGGCGCCATCCGCATCGCCCCTCTCGCGACGACGCCATCTGGATCGCGAGGGCGCATCGACCTCGTCAAGCATCGTGTCCAGCGCGACCTAGCGTCGTGAGACCGGCCTCGCCCGCCTGCGCGAAACAGCGCTGCGTCCACCTTAGCGCCCCGCGACCGCAGCGAAGAAGCCGTCCGCCTCGCCGCGACCTCTGCGGTGCCACCCCCATCACTTCCGTCTGCATGATCGATGGCGCGGCCCCTACCTCCTTTCCGACTACAGCGCGACTCACACAACCCTCAGCGGCGCCCCGCGCGACTTGCGCCAACTTCGGGCGCCCGCCGCGACATACGCAACACGGCGATAGGCGTCCGCACAACCTACAATGCCTCACCTCCGCCCCAACCCGCGCCGCGACCTATGGCATCGCCGTGCCCGCAGCGGAAACCGCGACATCGAGAGGATTCGACGAAGGTAAATAAATAAGAAGGTAAAATCTTTTTCCTCTTCCGATTCCGACTAACACGTCGTGCGTCTCGCGCGACTTCGATGGTCGACTTCGGTTCGACTAAGCGGGCGGCGTAGCGGCGAGCTCGTCGCGGTCGGGGCTCGGGGTTGAAGGCCGGCCCATCGAGGGTTCAACGGCCGCCACGGCCATCTGGGGAGGGGCGGTCGAGGAAGTCAAGCGACTCTCGCTTGCGAGCTTCTGGCGCCGCAAGTCTCCTCGAACTTCGTGTTCGAGTCACCGGGAGCGACGCGGGACCTCCACGCCTCTTCCTCGAAGAAAAGGCGTCGTAAACTTCGAGACATTATCTCGAGGAAATGCGAGCCGAACTCACGGAACATGAGGTTGATCCACTAGGGCGATCAAGCGAGCGGTGGCGAGCTCGGGGCTCACTCGAACTACACGCTAGCAACTCACCGGGCACCTCGTCTCGACCGCCGAGGGCAAGGCGAGGCACGAGCTCACCCCCTCTCCCCGCGAGGCGCGAATGGGGAGCAGCGCGACTCAAGCGAAAGTCGGGCGGATTCCGCCGATCGATTGAAATACAAGCCTCTACGAGTGTATCACTCTCGTATAGCCTCGGGGGCTACACCCGCGGTGCGCTCAGGCGCACCCTCCTCGAAGGAACAAACCCAACGGCGATCACGGCGACCTCGACTTCGACCTTGAGCGCTTGAGGAAGAATCCCTCTCCCCCCAAACGGCTCGGGGGGCTACTGTCGGTACCAATATTAAGGGTACCCTAAGCGCCGCGACGAGTCGCGGCAAACCCCAAGCGACACTCGGCCCGTGATCGGCCTCAACGCAAGCTCGGCCCGCAAGACACCTCCGCCTCGCCGAAGCTCGGAGGCCGGGCCGAACTCCCACCTCCTCGTGCGAGCTCGTAGGTCGGAGCCCGAGCTCCGCCTCACATAGTGACTCCAACGGAGATGGACTAGGGTGCCCGATTGCCCCTCAACCAGTATAAAATCTTGCGTTTTGTGTCCCTTGAGCTAGGCCATCGAAGTCCCACACGAGCCATTCGGCCAGATTTCACTATGTCCGTGGTATATCCGCCATATTCCACCACGACAAAGATCGCGTAAGTTCCATACGGGCATGTAAAAGTGGTCTTACTTTGGTCAGCAGGGTGGATTGGAATTTTGTAACACCCTAAAATTTGCTCTTTTGAAAATATAATTAAATCGATTTATTTGTGTATTTTGTGCTCATAAAATATAGGGGAAATAATATCTTTCATTAAAATAAAATTTATCATAGGGTTAGAAACATGTTGATGCACTCATGCTGTTGCACCTTTATTTTTGTGATGCTTGGTTTTTTGAACAAACTTGAAAATGAATTCAAACTTTATTTGAAATGGCTTTGCAAAACTCTGAAAATAAAATAAATAGGTATTTCCATTTTTCCTTCCCCCCATTCCTTCTTTCGGCCTGCTGGCCCAATAGACTGACCAGGCCCAGGCGCCCTCCATTCTTTTCCCTTCCTCTCAAATTTCTTCTTGGGCCGGCCCAGTCCGTTTGGCAACTGCTGCCACGCTCCTCTCTTCCTCTGCTCTCTGTTTCGCTCGCGCTGCAACCGCCGCTGAGCCCCGCGCCGTCGCGACGTGGGAGCGTCTTCCCTCCCCCGCGTCCCTCGGCCTCGACACAAAGGGAACCACACCCCGTGCCCCGCTCCAAACCGCACTCGTCGCTCGAACTCGCGAAGCGCAGCAACTACGCAGAAACCGCAGCAGCGCTCGCCCCGGACGGAGTCGCTGTTTCCGCCGTCCGCCGTGTTCATCACCGTCGTGCGCTGCCTCTCCATCCAATTAGGTGAGCCTCCGTGTATCTACTCGCGACATTGAACGTCCTGACCTTGTTTCCCCTTTCTTCCCCGCCGAAATCGCTCAGCACCGGCTCCGTTTCTCTGCAGAACATCCGACGTCCGCTGTTCACCGCGATTCGTCACCCTTGCATCATCTCCGACCGATTGTTCACGAAGGTGGGCCCGCGGATACCTCATATCTTCCCCGTGCTTTTTAATTTCGAGTATCGCGGCTTGTTTGGTCGTTTTTCCTTGTTTACCGGAGAGGCCCGCCGTCGGCCATGGCCGCCTCCGCGCCAGCGTCGCTCCGCTGCCGCGATTTGGGCCCTGACGAGTTCGCCTTGACCTCCTCTACGATCCAGTGCCCTTTTCTTGTCAAATGGTGGCCCGTAGGCCTTGATTCCATGCTTGCCGGCGAGCTTCCCACCATCGGCAGTAGTGCCGTCAGCCATCGCCGTCGTCCGCCCCAGACCAACTTTCCTCCGTCTTGGTTCAGCAGTCACAGTCGCATGCTCCACCATCGGCTGAGTGGTGAGCCTCTACATCCCCTGCGCTCATCTCGTAGCACACGAGCGCACAACCGCAATGCCACACAGCAAATAGCCCGCCGTGCGTGCTATGCTTCTTCTGTTGTTAGCTTTCTTATTAGTTTGATGACATAACCATGACATCACAATCACATTATGGCCGTTTTCCTTTAGAAAAATATTTCTAGAAATACAATACACAAATACATGTTGAGCATGGCCACGGTCCATGGTGGACTGCTCTCACAGCATCTCCTTGGCCTACGGTTCATGAACTGAGTCCGTAGCATAGTACGCATGCACAGTTTTGCAGTCAAGCCCTTATCGTTTTCTATATCCATGGTTATTTATCTGTGTCTCGTAAGCTTACGAGATAGCCCCTACAATTCATAGATTTTATGCTCTAAATCTAAATCTTTTTCTATTTCAGGTTTACTTATTTTTTAAAAACCTAAAACTTTATTTATAGTTTTGCCACTGCAGTAATTTGCTCATAAAATGCTCATTTTAACTCCGATTCAACCCATTCAACTTGCGTTAGGTTCATAACAAAATTCTCTACATATTAGTAATACTGTTCAGTAGGTTTTAAGCTTTTAAAATTCGAAGTTAGATGTAATTAATTATTTTTTTATAGGAAATCTTGTTTAATTCATAACTTCGCACGTCTTAGCTCCGATTTTTCGTGATCTTCTTGTCTGGCGTGATCGTAGTGAGACGTAGATCCTTTTTATAAACTTTTTATCTTGTTTTCATATTGTTGGTGTATTGTTCTAATAATAGCTATGTTTGTCTTGTATGAATGCACTTGGAACGCGTGTTGTTGCCTTGTTGATCGATTAGTCGATGAGCTTTACAATCGGTGATCTAGAAGGAGTTGATGATTAAGAACGATCTACTTTGAAGGTTTGGACTTGAAGAAGGATCTAAATTAAGGCAAGTATAGCATGGGATCCTCCTTGTTGTCCTATTTATCTTAATAATCATTTAATCATTTTGCATGTGTCTCAATTTGTTACCCCTAAGGTTATCCTAGTAATTTGATACCTTGTTCCTTGACACCTGTGGGATACTTGCATTGTGGGTAGTTTGCTAGTGCTCAACGTAAATGAACATGATCTAATGACTAAGGATATGAGAATGGTGATAAAGAATGATAATGGCAAATGAACTTTAGGGCAAGTGAGCAATGGTGCTCTTGGCCCTCCGTAAGGACTTATCTGTAGGGCAAAAACTGGGATTTATAGTACAACTGTGAGGGCTATATGGCTCTGGTTTTAGCTCAGTACCCAGGATCTTGTCTAGCTTGTTAGAGGTTACCCCTAGAGGGCGTCAAGGGCCTCGCCACTTTGGGTATAGTAATGCTTATGTTCACGTGTGTATAGCCTTGAGGGAGTGTGCCATGTGAAAGGGGGTTCTCTATATCCTCGCGGAGGAAACCTAGCGGCCCTAACTTGTTAGACGGAATCGTGAAAGGCTTCATAGTGAACCCCCGCCGACCTACCTTGGTAGTGGGTTAAGAGGTCGACGGGCCTCGGGCGAAAGGGCAATTCACGGCTCACAGTGAAAGTGTACACCTCTGCGCAGAGTTTGATCAAACTGATATATCAGCCGTGCTCACGGTCACGAGCGGCCCGAAAAACTCACAAAATAGCTGGCTACTATGATGATGAATGACAGAGATGGATATGATGATGAGAATGGCTAACCGTGATGGTGATAATGGCAAGATGAAGCTACTCATGTTTATGATCATGTGGGACAAGGGGGGCTTAAGCGTAACTTGATGATATTGAATGCTAATAATTGACTTACTAAAAGTGCTAAACGCAAAGATAAGCCGATGTCGGCCTTTTGAGCTTCATAACCCCATGTTATGCTTGTTGAGTACGATATGTACTCACGCTTGCTTTACTTTTCATTATTTGGAAAAATCCCCAGCACGGGTACCCGCATTTATGGAGCTAGAGAGTTTCTTTGAGAAGATCTAGGCGTGTGTACCCCGATCCAACCGTCCCTCGTGGCTCGAGGCTTCGCTTGAAGATTAGAATATATATTTCCGCTACTCGATATGTAAGTTTGACTATTACTGTTCGTTATATTAAAGCATTGTCTCTTGATATTTTTTGAATTTGTCGCTATATGTGTGATTTGACTTCCTAGGCACACATATAGATAATACTCGGGTTTGTTGTTAAACCCGGTGTGACAAATTTGATGATAACCGAAATAACCATCAAGGAAACAATAGAAAGAGTGATTTGCAAGCCGTTCCAACATTTCATCAATGAAGGGTAACGGGAAGTGATCTTTCTTTGTAGCCTTGTTGAGTTTTCGGTAATCAATGCACATGCGCCACCGTGATGGTTCGTTGAGGAATAAGTTCATTCTTCTCATTCCTAACGACCGTCATTCCTCCCTTCTTTGGCACAACTTGGACAGGGCTAACCCACTCGCTATGTGGCACGGGATAAATAATCCCAGCGTGTAGGAGCTTAAGGACTTCTTTATTAACAACTTCTCGCATAGCTCTGTTAAGTCTACGTTGTGGTTCCCTAGTGGGTGATGCATCTGGATCAATAGGGATACGATGCATGCGAGTGTGGGGCTAATCCCTATGAGGTCTCCAAGTGAGTAGCCTATGGCTTTTTTATGTCTTTCTAGGACAGTGACAAGTTTATCAGTCTCTTCTTGGGAAAGCTTGTCGCTGATAATGGCAGGAGTTTCTCGATTATTATGAAGGAAGACATATTTTAATCCAGGAGGAAGTGGTTTTAGTTCTATTGAAGGAGGTGGAGGTTGTTCAGTTTCGTCTAGCTCAATGGGTTCTACCGACTCTTCTTCTTCTTCTTGAACGAAGTGTTCAACGTCGAAGGATGGTTGGGCCATCTCTTGTAGAGATGCCATTAAGACCTCCTCAATAGGGTCTTGTTCGGGTCTGGATTTCACTAACGTATTAATAGATCGATCAAGAGGAATAGTCATGGTGGAATTCCCAACCTTGAAGTCTAAGTTCTTCTGTAAAAGTCTCATGATTGGTCTCATTAATCAAGAGATCAACTTACGAGATGTCATAAATATGAAAATCTAAACATAACTCGAGTTGTTGATTCTAACAGAATAGCCCTTAAAACTCCATGGCTTTCAAGAATAAATCCTGATGGGCCTTGTAGAAGTTTTTGTGATGGAGTTAAGGACGTGTCGGGATAAAGAATATCAAGTAACTTTTTTGAAATAATGTTTATCCCAACAGAAGGATTGTAGTGGACTTTTCTAGCGCCCTCTAATTTGGCATAGAAGAATGGTTGAAGGGGAGGTGACTTGAATAATCTCGGGTGATAACCGTTAACCATTCATAACTCATAATTCTTTAAAGGCTTTTGAGGTGTTCTATGCTAATAGATTCTTCTATTTGATCATGTGGAGTGGTCTTTACTAGAGGTCTCGCTTGGATAGGAAAATTCGAGGTGTTTCCATAATCTTCAAAGATGTCTTCCTCGAATTCAAAGGGAAGCTCTAAAGGTGATGGTTCATCATCCTCTAATTGGCTTTGTGTTCCCTTATCGGGAGGTGTTTCAACAACCAAAATATTAGAAGAGTCAACTCGGGAGTTCCAATTTGGTTGCATGTTCCTCCTCTATTGGTTCGGGGCTTAACTTCGACTTCTTCTTCGAGGAATTCATTATAGATGCTAGTGTATGGGGGTGTTTTCAAGAATTCTCTCAAGAATGGCTTTTCCCTCACTAGCAATTTTATGTGAGAATGAACCTCCTAAAGCGATGTCTAGATGCGGAAGCGGCTTCCTTATTAAGGCCGAGGTAAAAATGATAGTACAAGACTTGTGGTGCGGCAAGGAAAGGTTTGGGCCGAATTGGTAAGGCTTGTGAATCTAGCCCAGGTTGCGCCCACTAGAGTCTCCTTCTCTTTTTGTCTAAATGTAAGCACTTCAATTCTAAGGTCCGCAATTTTATAAAGTGGGAAGAAAGCACGACAAAATTTTTCTAGAAGTTCATCCCAATTTCCATTTACGGTTCCTCCTGGCTGCATGAGCATACCACTTTTTTCTCTTTCCCTTAAGGGAGAACGGAAATAACTTCCATTTAATGGTCTCTTGTGTCATGCCGGGAATACTCAGGCAAGAACACAACTGCGCGAATTCTTTAAGGTGAGCGTATGGATCTTCATCCGCTAAACCGGAGAAGGATTGATCTTGCACCTTGGCTATCGTGCGAGGGGCGAAGCTCATAGCCATCTGTAAGAATGGGGTGTGATGATGGTGGAGGCTCCAACAAGTCGCCCTTTGGAGCAAAGAATTTATATATTGGAGTGAAATCCATGTGAAGGGATAGTGGTAAAAAGATAAAAGGGTAAAAGGACGAACTTGGTTCGAGATTAGCACAGCTACCGTTCCGAGAACGGCCTTGTAAAGCTTGTTGGTATAAATTAACGCATCACGTAAAAAAATCCGCAAGCGCACGGATACCCGATGTAGCTTTCACCCGAGAGTATTTCAAGGTATCGATTTCCACGGGGAACGTGAAGTGCACTAATCAAGGTAATAAGTCGCCCAAGGATAACTATGGGTTTGTGGGGGGAGAGAAAAGTTTATGTCTACTCTAATAGATCTATGGATCAAAGATACTTCAAGGTTTATTTATTATGGGACATCGAGAACACTAGCCATAGAAAGGGATGAGAAAGGGGCTAGGAAGCTCAGGCTACTACGGTCCCTCTTTTAACACCCTAAATTTTTGCATGATTTTAAAATAGCCAAATTGATTTAATTATGCAATTTTCGTGATGCATGGAATTTAGGAAATAAATAAATTTTATGAAATTAAAATTTGTCATGAGATAGAAACATGTTGTGCACTCATGTTTGGATATTTTATTTATGTGATGCCTGTTTTTTCGTTTGGTAGAATCGATTTCAAAAATTTCATTTGAAAAGCAAATTTAAATAAAAGAAAAAGGCCATCTATTTATTTCCTCTTCTTCCACGGCAATTCAGCCCAAAGACTGGCCGACCAATTGTTGATCTTGACCAGCCTGCGCCCGAAAACCTTCTTGGGCCCCCATTTATTTGCGGCGACAAAGAATAAAGACTTGCCTCCTCCTTTGTCCTGACCGCCGGGGCCGCGGCTCTTCCCTTCCCTTCACCGGTCAAGGCCGACAAGATCCAACTGGGTGCTCGAGTCGGATGGCAACACCGACCCGACCACGGTGCACGCATGCAACCTGCGTTGAAGGCCTATAAATCCCCTAGCGACACCGTCCCCCACCCCCCTCGTTCCCATCTACTCGTAGCCACGAAAAGCGGTTCAGCCCGCAAGCCCAAGCACCGCGCCATCACCGGATTCCGCCGTCGGAGCTCGGTTTCTTTGCAAGCTTCGTCTCAACCTCGCCGTAAAGTAAGCCCTTAGTTTTGCTTTGAACTTGTGCACGCTTTGGTGCCGTCTTAACTTTCGGTCCTTTGGCTTGATTATCCCGGCGCGGCCATGATCGTCACCGGGTCCGCCACCCGCGGCCGTCGCGTCATCATCCCCGACCGATTAGTCCTCGATTTTAGTCGAGGCGAGATCGCGTCGTCTTCCTCTTTCTTTTTGAGCCCAATCGCACGCGAAAATGGTGCACCGTAGCGGCCAAACCGATTAATCCGGGCGACTCCGCACCGCTGGCCGTCCATGGCGCCGCCATCTCTCTGTCAACCCCCGGCGAGTAAGCGCCCCATCACCCCGCCTAATCTCGGCCGTTGAAATAAAATCCGACCGACCATCAATCCAAGATACCCCTTCATTCCCCGCACTTTTGCAAGTTAAACCCTGGCGTCTCAAGTTAATTCCGTGAGTCCTGGCGTTTGAGCTTTTACGCTATGCCTTCGGAAAGCGTATTTTCATCTTTAACGACGGCCGACTGCGCTTTAGTATTCTGGTTTTGCCACCCGATTCAAATCCTCATAACTTTGTCAATTTAAATCCATTCGAGTCGTTCAAGTTTCGTTAGATTCGTAATTTCGTAATCTATATGTTAGTATCACTGTGTTAGTCAGGTTTTTTAACTTTCAAATTCGAATTATTATTTAGTTTATTATTTTATTACTAGTAAACTTGTAAAAAGTCATAACTACAATCGCTTCTAGCTCCGATTTTTGTGATCTTTATATCGATGTTATCGTAGCAACGAGTAGAGTAGTTTTATGAGCTTTTCAAACTGTTATCTTACTGTATGGTGTACTTGTTGTCTCATTTTGTCCATGTTTGCTTGGTGTTTGATTGCATGCTCGATTGTGTGTTGCTACATGATCGGTTGAGTAGACTTTGATCAATTCGAACGGTCCGGAGCATTATTGTGAAGAAGACCAGCAAGCTCAAGGCTTCATTCAAGGCAAGTATAGCTTGGGATCATCCTTGATGTCCTATTCATCTTAAATATTAATTCATGAAGCATGTGTCCTCCTTTGTTTGCCTTAAGGACTTACCTAGTCTTGAATACTTGATCCTTGTCTCCTATGGGATGCATTTGGGTAGTAACTTGCTAGCGCTCAACCAACAAACATTATTTATTGCTTTATGGATTAAATCGTGATGAGTAGTTGTTGATGCCATGGTACATAGGGCTTAAAGAGCTTGTGTTTGTTTATTTATGAAGCTCTTAGCTCTCCATAAGGACTTATTAGTTCGTGATCATCCGGGATATACAAAGATGCGACTATGGGGTCACATGGCTCGACTCTAGTTGTTCAAGGGCTTTACCTAACTATGTTTGTGGTTTGCCGTAATTGGGGAAACGGGGTTGTAGCTACGTTGGCCACTTAATATTTTTAGGAGGGTCTTTGAACGACTTTTATATGGTTTTCATTTGGTTAGGGGAGTCGAGAACCTACTCGTGGAAACCATGACCCGTGAGGTAAAGTATACACCTCACGCGGGTTAATTAAACCGACATGTCGACCGTGTTCAAGGGTCATGAACGCCTTGGAGACAAAGAATGGATAGAATTGCATGCTTACTATGTTGTTGATATTAAATTGATGTTGATATCTGTTCACACTTGTGATTAATGGGTTAATGGGATTCCCTTTATGCTTAAGCTTAAAACTTGACCAACACTAAAAGCAACCGCAGTTAAAGACAGTGTCGGCTTCTAAGCCTCATAACCCCTGGCTATGCTTTGCGGAGTTCGACATGGACTCACCCTTGCTATATCACATTAAACGTATCAAGGTGGGTATGATGACTACGATGATAACTACCGTGATGAGTACTACTAGGCTTGTGTCAACCCGGTTGGCTATCCCTGTGGAGTTGGAGCAACCATGGAGTGTTTCTATCAGTCTTCCGTTTGTGCTAGAACTTTGAATTTATTCTTGTATTGGATATTATTCGCTATGTAATAAAGTTTCGGTTATGATACTCCAATAATTTGTCATACATATGTGAGATTGATCTCACGGGCACATATGTATTCTATACTCATTTTTGTCCTTTAAAAATGGGTATGACAAGTTGGTATCAAAGCTGAGGCTGACTGTAGGACACAAGCCTTAGATAGAATGGTCGTTTTTAGCTCTCTTGCTCTATTCATGCCTCCTTGATTATTTGTGAAACTTTTTTTGTTTTAGGTACTAACTTCATTGTGAAAACTCCTACTAACTAGAGTCTTCTCAGAGGCTATTGGAGAACCACCAATCCATGATGAGATTGACCCCACCACGTCTATAAGTTTTAGTACCCCTCCCTATCCATAAAGTCGTTAGCACGTTTCGAGACTAGTAAGTTGAGTCTTGTGTGCTTGGTGAACTTTGGTGTGACTTTCGCGTTATTATTATGCTTTTGAGTGATTTGGAGTTTGTAATGAGTGCTGGAGCTTTGTGGGCATGTCCCCAAGTTCTAAAATTAAGAATATTAAGCTTATAGTTAATACATATGCATTTTGGGTTGGTTATCTCGTTTCTGTCCCTGCTGTTGTTCTGGAGCAGTCTGCAATGAATCTGGTATATCTATTTATTGGTTCGAGAGATTTGGATGAAAATTTAATGGATAAAACTAGACTTCTGTAGCTTTCCAACGACCTATCATGCACCTTATTATCTATTATGAGCTATGAGTTATGACTGTTGGAAGTTGAGGTTTCTGTTCTGCCAGGAAATTCTGCAAGCTTACTGTTTTTCTCGGTTTTGACCTGGTAAATGATAAAATCTGGAAAAGTGATACACATGAACTTTTGTAGAGAATTTCGTAAGCTTTCCAACGGTATAAAGAACGTCTGGTTTGGGTTTCTGGAACTCCAGATATTGTCGAAATACTGAACTGATGTCATGAAACTTCGTCCAGAAAACTGTTAACTTTCATATCTCATGTTTTCTATCTTTGAGAGGAATCCTAAAAGCTCATGTATGTGTTGTTGGTTAACAGATGGCTGCTCGTGGCAGAGGCCGTGGTCATGGTAGAGGTCGTGGTGCAAAGTGACCTCGGAGGATTTGATGAACCAGATGATGCACTATGACTCGGTTCATGCAAATTAAGTCGGAGGGATTCCCCCAAGCTCAACCCTTTGTTGGCATTTGTTAAGTGCTAAAAAGAATATGAAGGATTCTGCAGCGCATAGAACACCTACCATTGTAGCTTTTCCCTAGGATGAGTATTCTAGAGTATCGTATCCACAGGGAAGCTTTGGCTAAAGAATTCTAATAAGTCACAATCATGTATCCACTAACTTAGCAAATCACTAGACTATAGTGAGGGGTAATTGTTAAAGGATAAGTAAAGCATAAAATAATAACCTACCTAAAAATATCAAAGAATAATTAAACTAATCAAGAGGTCAAATGGAGAGATCAAGGTTCTGGGTAATTCTCTATTACTTAGGTTCTATGATGGCAATTATACTAATGCACTTTGGAGCAAAGCAGGTCCGTCCCAACTCTCGAAAAGACCGGAGAAGGTAGTTGGGAGAAGGCTGCCGGAAGCTCTACGAAACACCAATCCGAACGTGGTGGACTACAAAGGCCTTATAGAGTCTGTCACCCCAGGGGGCTACCACAACTATCCGGTGGGGATTTGGCGCAACCTCGTAACCTATAGCCTAGACACCATGTCTCCAAGCACTATCGATTACTACTCTAGCTACCTTGCATAACTAGAGCCCTCAATACGAAATGGAGATCCCATGCAATAATATAACAACTATACTTAACCATATATGAAAGGTATGGAAGTGAATAGAGATAGTAAATATATGAATCATAAGTCTTGTAGAGAAGATATAAAGACATACCATACCTGAAGACATCTCCAAACAAGAGCATAACTCCTCTCTTTTACTTTCTTGATTAGATCTAAGTTAGATCTAATCTAGTTCTAATTACATGTCTAATCTACTTCTAATTACATGGCTAATCTTCTTCTAATCTACTTAATTCACTAATCCCGAGAGAGGTTATCCTTACATTGGGACACCTCTACAACCGAGAGATAATGAATAGAATGAGATAGAATGAATTAGGTTTCACCACGGGGTCGGGGGTCTTCTTATATAGGCCTTGGCGATGAATGATAGCCCTTGGATCAAAAACCGACCTTGGCAACGGTGTAGATACAACCTCAATGTCGGTGGTAAACCGCCATAGAAAGGAGAGGATGACAGGGGGACCCACCCGGCGGCCGGCCTAAATGGCTCAAGACCGCCCGGGGTCCGAAGCTTCGGCTTCGTGTTTCTTCCGGTGTCCTCCGGTACCTTCTAGAATGTTTTAGTCCACTTTTTGGGTCGAAAGCTACTTCACGGTTAAGTCTTGTCATCGTATGTGAGATATATTCCTAACTTTCTCCATTCTTCTCGTTTTATCCGTTAAGTCCCCGAAAAGATATAAATCACCAAAGCTCGTGGAATTATGTTAGTTAGACCCCTAGTCTATGTTGATATTCATTTCACGTCCTTATTTCCATGTTTAGTTGACTATTAATATTATACTATAACAAGTGTCAACAACCACCAAGGGACAAGCTTAGGGAGTTCTTACAAGTCCGCCCTCCAAAGTTCACTCATGCCGATCCAATGGAGGCGGATGATTGGCTTCCGGCAAAGGAGAAGCAACTCAACATTGCTCAATGTGATGACCAATGTAAGGTGTTGTATGCTACCGGGCGCCTTCAGTGCGGCTTCGATATGGTGGGAGTCTTACCAGCCGCCGTCCCAATAATGCTCTGCAATCACTTGGCGGCCGCTTGTGGATGATTTCAAGGCTCATCATATTCCCCGAAGGTACGATGGACATAAAGGCAGAAAGAGTTTAGAATCTCATGCATGGGGCATGACCGCCGGGTGAGTATCATGATGCTTTCACTTTCCGCTTGACTCGCTATGCTCTGAAGAAGTGAGGGATGACAAGAATAAGCAATGTCTCTTCCTCAAGGGTATTTACTATGACCTCAAGTTGCGCTTGTCCGTGGGGAGATATGAGAATTTCCAAGAGCTAGTGAATGATGCTATCAAGTTGGATAATCAAGGTAGTGAGCTGACAGGGAAGAGGAAAATGAAGGGAGAGGCTTCATCAAGCAACTCACGCCCCGCTTCAATCCTCGCCAGGTAATCGGCAGAGGTACCCCAATAATCGTTGGAACCGCAATAACAATCGCAGGCGGTCACAAAGATTCTCAAGGGAATCAAGATCCGCAACGCCTGATCGAAGAAAGGGGAAATCGCCAAGCACCGCTTTTCGGTTCAAATGCTACTCCGTGGAAGACCGTGGTCCCAATGCTCCTCTCTCGATATGTTTCCGCTTGTGGTGATGAAGGACACTTTGTTAATCGCCCCCGAAGGATGAATCCGCACATTACCTCGTGGCCCAACAATAGTAATCAGCCCCGCTATGGACGTGCAAACAATGTGTCCGCCGAGATCGTGCGGAGGCGCCCGGAATCATGATGGGTAATGCTTCACCATCAACTCGCCTCTACTACGGTACTTTTTGATTCGGGCATCGCGTACATTCATATCCCAGATGTTTGTTAGAAACCATAGCATTCCCATGGTAGCTTTGAAATATAACATGCAAGTTAACTCACCGGGTGGAACAATGCAAGCTACATGTAGTTGCCCCTCCGTTAGCCTTACTTTAAGGGGGTAGATTTCCCATTTGAGCCTATTGTGTTGAGAACCTCCGGTATTGATATGATCATTGGAATGGACTGGATGGATAAGCACAAGGTGTCAATTGATTGCAAAGGGAGGATGGTTAGGCTCATGTCACCTCCGGAGAGCATATCAAGTTAATGTAACAAAGGCAACCACCGCCTACGACCATAGTGAACCAAAGACCACCCGGAAGGTGTTAATCATCGATCGTGTTGTTGATGAGTTCCCGATGTCTTCCCCGATGATTTCCGTGTATGCCACCTTACCGTGACATTGAGTTTATTAGTGAATTATTGCCCCGACACTACACCTATTGCTAGCGTCCATATAGGATGGGGGTCCCGAATTAGAGGAACTTGAGAAACAATTGAAGGAGTTGCAGGATAAAGGTTTCATATGTCCTAGTGCATCACCTTGGGGAGCTCCTCTGTGATTTTTGTGGACAAGAAGGATGGTACTCGAATGTGTGGATTATCGCCACCGAATGAAGTTACTATCAAGAATAAGTATCCTCTACCCGAGACTGATGACTTGTTTGATCAGCTAAGAGGTGCTTGTGTGTTCTCAAAGATTGATCTTCGCTCGTTATCATCACCAAGATTCAAGCTCGATGTACCTAAGACGCCTTCACTACAAGGTATGGATTGTATGAGTACGCTATGTCCTTTGGGTTGACCAATGCTCCCTCGCCTACTTTATGTACATGATGAACAAGGTGTTCATGGAGTATCCGGATAAATTTGTGGTGGTATTCATTGATGATATCCCGATATTCTCCAAGTCCGAGGAAGAACATGCCGAGCATCTCAGGTTAGTCTTACGTAAGCTTAGAGAGCACCGGTTATGCTAAAAGCACAAGTAAGTGTGAGTTCTCGATTGAAGGAAGTGTCCTTTTCGTCATGTTGTCTCTAATGGTGGAATATCGCGATCCGGGAAAGGTGAAGGATGTGTTGATTGGAAAACCACCCTACCGATGTGAGTGAGATCCGTAGTTTTCTTGGGTTGGTCGTTACTACGGGAGATTCATTGAAGGTTTCTCTAAACTTGCTAAGCCTATGACCTCTCATAGAGAAGGATGCAAAGTTTGTGTGGTCCGATAAGTGTCAATCTAGTTTTGAAGAACTGGGACGGGGTTGACTAACGCCCTCGCTTTTAGTATTGCCGGATCCGGTAAGAAGTTTGCTATATCTTTGTGATGCCTCTCGCTCGGGTTGGGATGTGTTCTTATGCAAGAAGGAAAGGTTGTTGCTTATGCATCTAGGCAGCTAAAGAAACATGAATTGAATTATCCTACACATGATCTAGAGCTAGCAGCCAGCTTGTTCATGCTTTAAAGATTTGGAGACACTACTTGATAGGCCATAAGAGTGATATATACACCGATCACAAGAGTCCCAAGTACATCTTTACTCGACCGATCCGAACTTAAGACAACATCGGTGGTTGGAGTTGATCAAGGATTATGATCCGAAGTGCACTATCATCCTCGGAAAGGCCAACCTTGTTGCGAATGCACCTTCAGCGAAAAGAGGTATGTTAATGGGTTGCAAATGACACCGAAGTCCGAGGAATTATGTCTAGAATTTGAACAATTGAATCTAGGTGTTGTCTTTAATACTATGGAGATTGAAGTAACTCCTACTTTAGAACAAGAGATAAGAAGAGGTTAGTTAGAGGATGAGAAGTCGAAGGAAATAGCCGACAATGTAGTCATTGGTAAAGCACCGGCTTTCGATTGATGATAATGGTACTTTGTGGTTCGAAAAGAGAACCGGTGCCCGAGGTGAAGTCTATTCGAGATGCAAT